>LSSN01006042.1:0-10163 GCA_001970855.1 Smittium culicis | reverse complement strand
AGCCTTACAGCTGGGATTAAAAGTGGTTTAAGGTTGAATTTAAAATCATCAGAATTAATTATTAAAGTATAATTTATTTTAATTTCTAATCTTAAAAGCATAAATTTATGGTCAGAAAGACCGTGGCAATAGTTTTCAAAGGAATAACTGGCTACCAATGAACTGTGAACAAAAGCGTGATCAGGAGTTGGTCCTAGCGGATCTGGGAACATGTGATTTAAAGATTTTTCAGAACAAATCTTTCGGAACAGGTTGCAGCGGGCTAAAGGTCCAATTTTCTTGGTTCCATATTGAACTCCGAAGAAAGCGTTGATATCTCCAATCAGTACGGATAAGTGAGTGTCTGGTATGTGTCGGCTATTTTATCGGGTCTTAATGAAGGCGGGAAGTAAACGGCCATGATATCACGCCCATTAATTTTGATTTTTACGGTGTATCTGGTTACACAGGCTGAGGATATTTGTTTTCTAATGCCTTGAGTTACAAGGCAGACGATTCCAGCTTGCTCGTTACCAAATGCTGGAACAGGTAATATCCTTGGAGCTGAAACGAAAAACATCGGGTGGGCCGCGTGTGATTCATGGTCTATGAATCACGTTTCGGCTAGAAACAGAAAGTCTAATTCGTCTTCGGAAACAGCATTTATAGCTCTTATCCATTATCTTTAGCTTATTCTTTGATAAATCCAGTAGCCAATTTTGATATTACTAAAATTTTCCATGTTAAATATCTAATTTTTTCTATTTTAATCTATAAAATTTATAATATTTTAAGGCTTTAAAGGATTTCAATTTATTGATTTTTTTTCTTTAAATTTTTTAATTTTAATAATGTTAAAAGTTTTATTAAAACTTTTAGGCTTAAATTTTTTAATATCATATATTGAGAATATTATGTATGACGGTATCAAAAAGTATAATTGATCTGTATTTATACTTTATAATATTATAATTTAGTTGCAAATAATTTTATATGCTTCTATCTAACTTAACTGTCCTATGTAAATTGAAAAAATACATATATATTTCGTTGAGCATATTTTCCCCGTAATTTTTATTGTGTTATATTTGATTTTATATTGATTAAAATTTTTATAAAAGTGGAGCTCAAGTTATTTGAATGTATGTTGCATATTAATATTTTTTTTGTGAGTTGTGATGGTAGCAAACATATTTTTCTTGTATTACTATTATAGTATATGAACGAATGAATATTGATAGAGTGAATTTACCACGTGTTTTCATAATATTTTGATAGATTTTAATTATCTATATTAAGCCACTAGCTCATTCAATCAATCTTTTAGTTTATTTTTTTCATATACTGTGACATATCTATAAACAGTAATGGATAGATATAATTTATTAATTTAAAACGTTGATTTAAGTGTTATATATGATGAATAATTATTAAAATTGTAAGAATACGTTATTGAAAAAATTGAAATAAGAAGCGTTTCTAAATTATTAATAGTCACAAATATTTCGCTCCGCTATTTATTATGTTTTAAATAGGTTTTAAATTTTAGGCTTTTATGAATTATAGAAATAGAATTAGGTACATTGATTTAGATAATGTTTTAAACATATTCAAAATAGATTCGTATAATAATTATATTTATTTATTACTGATAGTATTGAAATTGATTGTGAAAAAAAAATAGCATAAAAAATTTCTTAAAAACAAATCAATATTATACAAGAATGAATATAGAATTTTTATTTTCATATAATAGAGAAATTGAAATAGTTTAATTATATATTAATTATTACAATGTATGCATGATTCAGTGAATTTAATCATTGATTTACTATTGTTTATATCTGTATAATTATCAGAATTTTTGTATAATTATAATTTAACTTTTTGTCCAAAATATTGAAATAAATTAAAATATAAAACATAGAGTATAATGAGGCTTAATTTTGAGCATATTATACAAACATATAATAGAATTACTAATAAATAGCTAATATGAATAGAATTACTAAAATTTATTACATACTAAAGATTGTAAGTGATATAGTGATTAAACAAGCTTTTCAAAGTATAAAAGGAGAGTAATTGAAAAATATTAAAATATTATAAAATTTATTATATCTTAATAATATAAAATTGATCAAATTGTTTTATTTATTGAAATATTTCATAATATTGAGTGTCAATGATATAATCTATAAATTTTAAAAAGTTAAAGCCTTTATAATTTTATACACTTTAAATTAGCATTAATTTAAAACTTGAAATAATTTTTAATCTTATTTATAGTTATCGGAAAAGGAACCACATAATTGGCCAAATGTTAATTTTTCGGACTTACAAATGATTTTTTTGTGGCAAAGCATTTTTGTACATTTCGAAAGTTCTTGACTTGCCCCAAATCTGGCTGAATACTCGCTGGTGGATTGACTAAGGATTCAAATGAGACATAAAAAAACCTGAAAGCATGCTTCAGATCTGCGGTAATTAAGGATAGGAACAATGTAATAGAGTTCTATTCTAGAGTTTTAAAATGATGCAGGTGAATCTGTCTGATGAAACGAGTATAGATAATATTCTGATTATACCTAGCCCATAAAATGCAGTTGGTTCATTAATATCAATTTAAGTGGATCTTAATTCAAAGGTATTACATAGAAAAGATATCGAATTGGCGGCTATTAATTATAGATTAGTCGTTGGTGTGCCCTAAAAATTCTATAATAGTAGTTATCTAACTGCTAATAAGAGGAATTCAAATATCTTTAAAACATAGATAGAGATCCGGTGGATCTGTTTTTTTCTAACTCATATCTTCTTTTAATTTGGAGATTGAAGCAGTGATGGGTAACATCCCTGTGACGTCGAAATATTTAGATAATTTTAATGCAGTTTTCTTAAATAGGACAGAATTGAAAAATCGTACTTATGCTCCAAAAATTGACGCTAGAACTAGTGAGCTTATTATAAAATCAGTTAAGACTAAATTAAACGATATTTTTGGCTGCAATAAGCCATTTTGATCGAGTGGAAAACAGTGTGCGCTTGTTTAAGTTCCTATACATGATTCAGATAACTATTTAAAAACTGCAACGGTGGGAGATTTCACTCTTATTAAGAATACAGGAATAGTCATCAATGACAAATATAGTTAAAATCCAGCGCAATAGGCTAATACATTATTCTATCTTATCTTAGATAGTACCACTAGTAGAAATATACGGGCTGCGTCACCTCTTTCTTGAGTCCCAAAACGTTAGTAAATAAACTAAGAATCTATATTACGATTGAAGCATTCAGTAATCTTATTGTTTTGCATTTAAACGACATAAAGAGCTGCTTAAGAAGAATGAGTCTCTTGATATAATTCGGATTAAGAAATTGCAAGAGGAGAACAATCTTCTTCGTGATCACCTTAGTATACAGACGATATGCATCAACAGACTCACGCAGCAGTCTAGGGCTCTAGTAAAATAGCCGAAATGCAAGACGATATTTCCACACCATACCATAAGCCAGCATCTCTTCGAATCAGCTGATTACTTTAAATATTAGATTGCTTACCCAACCAGTTTTACAGCCACTGAATGAACCTACGAATGAAAACTATTTCATTTAGTGATTGCAAAGTCTTAATCATTGATTTTTAAGGACATACAGATACTCGTACTGAACATACGAAAGATTGTCGAACAAATCCTATTAACAGTGGAACAAGATTATAACAGTCACACAAGCTCGCTAGATTATATGTACAAGGAATTAGCAGACAGAGAGTTATAGATGTTAAGAGCTGTCTATATGACATGCACTTTCTGCTTAGAAAGATCTAAAATAAGGACGTTATTTGTAAGCAGCTTGTAGAATTTACTTTGACAGATGAATATGCACTAGAATATTGTGTGTGAGTAAAAGATTTTGAGTTTTTGAAGCTCATGCCGAAAGTGAACCCTATAGAATCGAGTTATCCGCTAGCCACTGACGAGAATAAGGAAACCTGTATGGCATCCTAGCTAAACAGATTGAAACGATCCATCAAGACGACGGTGAAGCCCTAGGTATTCCAGTATATGAAACATATTTTAGTCAAAGTTTAAGCAATTACGAGTCATGTTACCTGAAACTGAACTGTGAATAAATTTCTGATAGTATGAGAGTCTCAACTATGAATACCATTAGTTTGTATTTTAATTTATTTTAAATTATTTACTTAGTTTATATAATTTTTATTAAGAATATCTTTTAGTGGTTTTCTGGATTAAATGTTAATACAATATGATAAATATACCCCTAAAAAATTTTCTGTGCCAACTCGTAACTGATTAACCAAGATTTCCAGAATCAATTCAGAAATGCGACTCGTATTAATAAAAAATACATTTGAGACTTGAGCAAGATAATACACCCATAGAATACAGTATTTGAAAGTTTCTAAAATTAAATACAGCATAGAGTGTGGATGATCCAGTTATAGAAATGCTAAAATTACAATCTGTCATATCTAATATCCATCGGTGGAGAGCCAAGCCAGACTCGCTAATTTTCGCAGTGGAATGGCGTTCACAGAACATCCGGATCAAGAATAAGCATTAATCGTTAATCCTTTATGGTCCTTGAAAAAAAAATCCAAAGTCATACTAGCAGCTTCAAATCCAATCAAGCAAGAATTTGTTTATCGATATTATCGCGAAAAAAATCAGGGCAACAGGCGCCCTATCCCTCTAGTCTTCATCTTTGAATCTGCGCAATATTTTGAGACTGCAGAGTTAAGGTATTAACATAACTTCTCCTACGAGTAGTTTTAGATAGGGGCCAGGGGTTGAGATCGAGGAATCTAAAAATAGACACTAGCACCTACTTAGTCTGTTTGCAACTAACAGTGATCAGGAGAGCTTTGAAAATGCTCGCAGATTTTTATTAAGCCCTTAAAATCTAGTGAACGGATTCTAGATTGCCTTTATAATCACATTATTGCAGAAATTATCATCAGTGATGCTCATAGTCTCGCCTAAATTGACAGCTCAATTCATACTTTACAAGCGGAAGATGTGTCATGAGGCACTGAATGAGGAATTAGCCTCTATATTTAGTTTGGAACGATAGAATAATATGATAATTCGACCTCTGGATTTTTAGCTACTTGAAAAGCACCCAAAATGAGACAGCGAAGCTTTTCGAATATTGATGTATCATATACATAATCTACAATAAAAGTTTAAATTTGTGAATCGGAATCGCTTTATATACGTGAAGGCTAGTGAGATAGAGGGACTACGTTCAGTCAATAACTGCAATTACTCATTCATCTACTTGCTATTTCACAGATCGTGCAGAAAATATCAGCAATTTAATATTCATATCCAAAACTACTAATTCAGATTCCTTTGATTCGAATACTGACTGAGTATGAACACTTTTATAAAGGCTTGACTCACGATATTGAGCTGATTGATATCACAGAGGATCAGAAATTCCACAAAATAGAACTAATCTATGAATATAATTGGTTGTAAAAAGAATTAGGAGAAAAGAACATAATACTATTGCAACCAAAGACAAACAATCTAAAATATGCATATAATCAAATAAATTAGAACTAACTTTTTTCCATAAGACTTTAATCAGATGATTAATATAGATGACCAAAGATGTTCCAGAAGATGAAATCTGTGAAAAATAGAGTCCTACGATGAGGTGCAGCGATATTGATTGTTGTTGAAGGTTGTCACTGAGATTTCTGACAATTATTATAGGATACGTTTAAAAATTTCAATAGATCTCCTCACAGGAAGAAAAATTCTATGGTGCCTACAAGATTTATAGAATCTAAATTTGATTAAAACTTCATCATGAAAGTTGACAGTTAGGCATAAAGAGCGATAAATCTTGTAACATATGCTTTTGATGGTCCACATAAAGATATGGAATGACTAGGCATTCTTACAGCGATGACACAAACTGAAATTCTTTTAAGCGCGAGCGACACCTAGTAGAGGATATTTATAGGTTAAATCAATGATTCTAGAAAATAGAACAAGTTACAAGTTCTGCCTCACAAAATCTATAAGAATCTTTCAGCAGCTTCGAACTCCTTTACACGGAAATATTTATTGAATTGTACAGCTCTGATAAATACTAAAAAATAAAATATTCAAGCAAGTATTAGAATATATGATTGAACGAGCTCACCATAACAGTTTCGAATTTATGAGTACATATTGCGCATTAAATCGAAAAATCGCTAAACCAGAAGTTTCGTACGTTTCCTCTATATGAATTCTGCTGGCATTCCCATTGGAAATCCGTTCAGAAATAACGGTCAATCTTTAAGAATTATTATTCAAACTAGCTACAAGTATAGGATGCCCGGTATAGATCTGTCACTATCGCTATAATAGGTAAAAACTTAAATTTACTCTTTGGATTTATTTAAAACTATTAATTAAAGAAATTTTATTGCGTAAGTTAAATCAAAAAAAATTCTAGCTTAATACCAAAAGTTTATATTTAGACAGTGACTTAGCTTAGTATAACTATCGTTTTGCACTTTTAGATATGATTTATTTTTTTGAATGATAATTTACTTATATAATAATGATTCCTTCTATACCCAATTTCTCGGAAATTAAGATTCTCGTTTTAAAAGAGAAATATATAGTCAATAAAAATACTAGAAATAATGATAGAAATTTAATTTAAACAGATCAGTAATAATCTGGGTGATTTTTCAGCTATTTATTACTCTAGCTTTTCGAAAAAAAGCATTCCAAACAATAAAAAAATTTCATATCGGTGGAATAGTTTTCGAAATCATTCCATCCTATACCATTTCTACACTGCAAAATATTTATACATTTCAATATAATATATATTAGTAAAATATAGACATTAGGTCTTAATATTTCGAATCTTAAAAAACGAAAATTTGTAATCTTATCTATTATATCTAATCAATCGATAATTTATCAAAAAAGCTTTGGGTGGGCGGATTACAGCACAATTGATAAATTTTATTGAAATTATCCACAGTTATGTTACTACAATTCAAGATTTGAATATATTTCGTTTCTTTGTAAGCTAAAATGAAGGTTCAAAATTACTATTGTTGGTTTATGAGCTGACAATCTGCATGCAAGGTCGCCCCGAGACATTGTTAGTTCATACGGTAGAATCATATTTTGCATCGATCTCAATATAATCACTCAAGTTATCAAGAAGACCCATCGGGAATAGCTGGGAATGACAATGATAAATCCAGTATTAAAATCAGCGATCTGGGTTCCGATAACTTGAGAGCAATTAATACATCAACTTCATTTACTTGAGGAAACCGATGTAATATAATGACCCAAAAGCAGAAATTATCCGCTCTCTAAGTACAAGAATTGTAAATTAAAGGTTTGGAGGGTAAGCGCAGCATTAATAAGTAATAATATGTCTTCAATACCGGGATATCTCTCATTTTAAATATCTAAAGATCAGTAAGAAGGGTATAATAATAACATTACAACAAAAAACCAATTGGTGGTACGTTTATTATAAAAAATCACAGTTTTATCTGCTACAATTTCCAAGAAATACAATGTTGTTATATTATATCTCAAAATTTTTCGTAGTTACTAATATTTATACAAATCATCAGCACTTTAAATATCTAATTCACCCCAGAATATAAGTGAGAGCGACTGTTTAAGAAAGATGTATATCACGTTTATGGAATCATTTGTAAAAATAGTTTGATGCCGTCAATTGATATAACTCTAATTATAAATTGTTTAAGAATTTGTGAAACAGTTCGGGCTTGTATATAACGCTGCTCTCTATTAAGATCAACTGGATATTGAAATTCTGTATATTTTTTCAACATTGTGATATACGTCGTATATTTGAAGCCCAAAAACAAAAATCTAAGGGTCATAAAAGCTGAATAATGGCTCCAAAAGAGACATGCAAGGGGTGGCTAATTATCTGGCCTTATTAAATTGGTAGTCTTTCAAATATTGTTCTATATTATATAGAAAGTTATATTGTATACAATTATAATGTTAATACAAAAATTATTACATTCTACTAACTCCGATGATAATTTTATCCATATAGGCTGACTATTATTATACTACGAAGATTATGAAAAGGTTTAGTAAAAAAATAATAACAAAAAGTAATAAAAAAGAATTTTAAATTGAATAAATAGATCCTCAAAGACTCTTAACATTATACTCTGATCGATAGGATGAACTGCAGTGACTAATATATAAAAATCAATAGATTAAAACGTGGACACAATCCATTCTAAGAAATAATAAAAAATTATGACAGTTACTACGCCTCTCACGCATCAATAAAAAATACCATATCACAGCTAATGATGTATCTAATGTCACTTTTTTTGAATTAATCCAATCGCTTGTAATCGAAATCTAATTTGGTATTTGATGACTATTAAATATTGCTTACTAATCATGGATTCATATAATTCCCGGTCTATATAATTCCTAATGTTTTTTTACCTTTGCGAAATGGAAATAATATCATAAATGCGTACCATAATATTTAATGTATAAAATAATATATATTTTTTAAAATTGATTTAGTCTTAATATTCGATAATTTATTAACTAAGATAGTAAAATATTTATCTGTCATAGGTAAGATATTAACTAATTTTTTCAACAATTATAATAGAATCGGAATTACGAATTTTTTTAAACCGTCTAAATAATGTATCGCATTTAAAGTTAAGAGATAATCTATTTTTTCGAATCGATATTAGAAATTTCAATTAATTCATCCAAAATAATAATAATTTTTAAATTTATTAGAGAAATTTTATTTATTTAATGTTTGACTCAAATATTTTTTGCTAAGAGTAAAAATAAAGTTGATGTCTTAGAGAGTAATAATATGAATAATTATGTCTTATATTTAAATAATTAAAGTAATTTAATTGGATAATTTAGATAAATTTATTAATTTAAATTAATCCAATCAAATCTTAACATAATCCAACATATACAGACTAAACGTATATAAAATATATTTCAAAAAATAACAAAGGGGGAGTAGATCATTGGAAGAATGCTGTTAACAAATAATAATTTAAAACCGAAATTAGCGAATAAAGATTCGAATTCAAGCAAAAGAAAAAAAATATATGTGCGAATCCACACGAATCCGAATATAAAGCGAAATTAAAGCGATATTGAAAGAATTCAGTCTTGGTACCTTTAGGAGCAAGACAAATTTTAAATTATAGTTTATTATTATTTTTTAATTGCGATGAATAAAAGTTACTGTTATAATGTAATCTCTTATTTTTTGGGTTAGATAAAGTCAAACTAATCAAGTATATGAGTGCTAAATACATATATTATACAAAAATATTTAAAGATCGTACTGTGCGAAACGTTATCTACGCGCATCACGGATACCCACAGCACGACAGCGCCCATAATATGAGAAAAAAGCACATGGTCGTAACCTCTGGTAGATCATGCAGGTTAGCCATTATGGCCAGCTGAGCTGTATGGAAATGAAACTGTGTGCTTATTCTACGAGTCCCAGACTCGATTCCTGGCCACTTTATATTTATATTTTAAAAGTGAGTGCAGCTGAGTGCAGTTCATGTTTCCTTCTGGCTCCCAGCTTTTTTCTTCTTTCCCATAACCTTTCCGTTTAATTAAATAAAAGTTTTTATTTCGTGCCTTTTTGAAGTCCAGTTTCTCTTGTACCATGTAATTTCCTGTCCATCTTCGATAATCAGATGAGGCGATGTGATCTTTCTTTAGGTTTTATTATTTTCGTATATCTTTTCTAATAATTACACGTTGGATACGATATGTATTCTTAACTTGTGTGGAAACTTTATCCTGTATGTAGATTCGCTTATTTTTCCTTCACTCTAGTTCGTTTGATTGCCTTGCAGTTTTAATATTTTTTCTTGCTAAGTAGACCATATCTCCAGGTTGGAAATCGCTTAGTTTTTTCCGTTTTTTGTCTGCTTGAGTTTTGTGGACTATTTAGCCAGTTCAAAATTTTTAATTATATAACAATATTATTTTCTTATCTAGTTGGATTTGTTTTGAGTGCTTAGTACACTGCTTTCCAAATTTGTATTTGGCTCAAATTTTGGGTTTTTTCCTTTATCGCAAAGAATGGGTTCATCTTTGTTGAAGATTGTATTG
>LSSN01006041.1:0-25965 GCA_001970855.1 Smittium culicis | reverse complement strand
ATTGCAATCTTGCGTTCTTCTTCGGTAAGCGGAGTTCTGAAGAAGTCTTCTTCAATCGACGGGAGTGCCTCGGTGAGTTCAGGATAAACTGTTAGGTCGGTAACTGGGATCCTTGTAGTTACGTACGGATCCTCGGTTTCTGCGTTACGTTCCCTTTCACGTAAGAGTTGCTGTACCATGTCAGTCAGTATCTTGAGTTGGTCCTGGCCTACGGTTGCTTGTGTTTCAGCTTGCTGTTCCATAATTTGAGTTGAAGGTAAATAATCTTTTTTTTTTTTTTTTTAAAAAATATTTTATTAAAATTTTATGAAAATCTTTATGCCGGTAGAGTACCTTTGCGAAAGAAAAGATGATAAGGATATCACTAACGTGTACTTCACAGTCTATACCATAAAAAATTTTTTTAGTTCATTTTAATTCACTTATTTTTATTGGCTTTATATTTTCGGTTTAGTTTTATCCAATAAGATGATAACACTTAATATGTCTCCTCTCTGAAGTATAATGAATCAAATTAATTTTAAATTTCTAAAATAGATGCATTTTATAACAGCAGACAAGCTGATGCATCTAGGATATATTATAGTAGCATTTTGACATTCTAGCAAGTACTATTTATATAAATACTATAACAATGTTATTTGTTGTTATTTTATATGTTTATTCATTAGATACCGTTAAAATATCTGGATATTTATATGGAAGCCATATATTCGAGAGCATTTATTTTTACTATCAGAAAGATATTAATAAAACCGACAAAAGTAAATATGCAAATTTGATACTTTTAATTGGTTTATAGCATACTTGATAATCTTTACAAGCATCAAACGCGAATGTACTTTGATCTTTGCTATTTATTAATAAAATTAACAGTTTGATAAATTATTATATATCTATAGAGATATCAGTACCATGCTTTGGTATGATGAATTAAATTGAAAGATGTGGGGGGGGGGGGGTAAACAACCGGTAAGTTAATTAAATATGGTAGCTATTTAACCCTTTCATAACCAATTGCAATAAAAAGGATGATCCATATTTCTTTTTGACAATGTTTTTCTAATTGGATATTAAATTTAAACCTAAATAGTTAATGTTATTCAGGAATTATTTTTTAAATGTACAGAATTAGGTGGCAGGCACTGGAGGTTGAAAAAAAAATATAACAGCTGCTTTATAAATATATAAATTGAACAGCTTTTAAGCAATAGTAGACTATTTGGAGCACTAAATAATTTTTCGCCTAACTGTGAAGAATTAAAAGAAAGCTAAAACGAGTCGCTGAGTTAAAATCCAATCCAACTCGTTTATTTTATATGCAATAATAAAAACCTCTGTCAAAAAAAAATATCAGTTATAAGCCATTATACTAAGTTATTTAATAAATAGTGTAGCAATGCAAAAAAAGAAAAAAAAAGGGATAATACTCACACCCCTTAATATTATATAGTTGTTAAATTATTTTCAATTGAGCAGAATTAGGATTAGTAAATAATTAAAGGGCCTCATTTTGTGCGATAAAACGTCAATTAAAAAATTCACGTTTTAAACTTCATTAAAAAAAAAAGTCTTGAATATAAATATAGAGTTTATCTCTTCTTTCTTTTTCATATACATTAGAAACTTTATATCCCCGCCATCCAAATTCACTACAGACTATCAGTATATTAACAATGCAAAAAGCAGGCAGCAAACTCGTTCCTTCAAAGTTGCTTAAGAGTGCTACGTGAGTTTCCATTCCATTTTAAAATTATTTTTAATAGTTGGCCAGGCACAATGATTAGTTTCAGTTTTATCTTTGTTTCTCGTAGTATGTAAAATAACAGACATTGACTAATCAATAGGTTGGTGGTTACAGTCCCTATAAGCAAGAAGGAGGCAGGCTCGAGTCCATACAATTACAAGGTCCTAATGGCTAAAAGGTATGCTGAAAGTTTCTTTTTTTCAACGATTCCTCTTTTTAAATATTTATATCTGAATAAATTAATAAGGATAATTCTTAATCTTTATTAAAATAAAAGGGTCGAGAATGGGAGTTTTGGGAGTGCACATGTATTTCCAGGAGGTAAAATAGACGAGAAAGACAAGTCGAGTATTTGGAGAGAAAGTTTCGAGGTGGATAGCGGTAACTTTGGAGAAATGGAGCACAACAAAGTGTGCGCGATTAGGGAGGCTTTTGAGGAAATAGGGTTTTTGGCAGCGACTAACAGCAACAAGCACGACGATATCAAGGAAGCCATTGAGCAGAATCTGGGCAAAGATTTGGAGCAGGTGCTGCGAGTAGGCGACTACTCGAGTATCAGCAATAGCAATAGCAGCAGTGGGACGATCAAGCTGCTTCCGCACAGACTAATATATTTTTCTAGGTGGATTACACCGGCTCATTTGAAAAAGCGGTTTGATGCGAGATTCTTTATGCTGAACATTAGCGAGACTGACGATTTCATGAAGCAGCAGATACGGTACTTGAAGAATTTCGACAATCGGATGAAGGCGATGGAGCAAAACGAGCTGGTTAAATTGGACTTGAAGACGCCGAAAGAGTACCTGGACGAGTTCAATAGCGGCAATATAGTGCTGTACCCACCGCAGTTCTACCAGATCACGCAAATGGCCAAGTTCCATCGCTGGGAAGATATGGCTAAAGCATTTAGTGATAGCTACGACCAGCACGAGTGCGGCGATAGTGGGCGAGCATCAAAAGTCGTTGCTATGCTGCCATCTTTTATGAAAGGAAACCAGCCAGACCAAGCGATCATTAAGCTGCCCGGAGATCACGAATATAATGTCGGAGGAGCAAGCAGCAAAAGTAACGCTGATGTTGGCAGTAAAGCTGGTCAACAGAACAATATACATCGACTAGTTGTGTTTGGAAAGCCTGGGAAATTCACAAGCATTAAAGTCGAAGAGAACATCGGCGCATTCATGACTATAAACGATACATTCAGCTCCAAAATTTGATCGTTTGATCTTTTACATTTCTCGTTATAATCCCCCCCCCAATTTACTCTACACATTTATTTCTTATTTCGTAAATTTGACTACAAGTTTGTATTTTATTTTGATACTTTTTTTTTTTTTTTTAATTATCGCACAAAAATTTATAATTAAGCTAGTAATAAAGTAATAATAGAAAAAAAATATTTAATGTGTATTGGGACGCAAGATTATTTTTAATTCATGAAAAATAATAAAATAAAAAAAAATATAGAACTAGTTATAATGTTTTTATAGTGTTAATTATTACAAAAAAAAAAAAAAAAAAAAATTGAAACTTGGTTGGGTACATCAAGGAAAAGATATGTGTAGAATAAAGGTAAAGATAAATTTGCAGTAGTCAAAGTAATAAAGATTGAAAGTTAAGTTTAGTTTTAGTTTTAGTTTAGAGCTGTCGAGTTTATTCTGTGGTAGTGTAATGTTTTTTAGTTTCTTTTTGGAGGCGATACCTATATAATACAAATAAGATTATAGTTAGCTATAATGAAAAGTCAGTAGCTTGAACTTGGAGGAAGAGAAATATCAAGCAGATGTTTTATATATTATTAAAAAAAAAAAATCGTACGAGGATAACACCATCACCGCGGACAAAAACCATCTTCATATTGCGGGTCATAGTCTATATACACAATTATAAGGGAAAGAAAAAAACATGAAAATACCAATCAATAAAATAAAAAAGAAATAGGAAATGGTAAAAATTTGAGTTTTATAAGAAAAGATCAGCGTTTATGTATATATATAAAAATCAAGAGAGTTGTATATTACTTGGAATGGGGCATCTTGAGGAGAGTTATCAGGGATGATTGTGATTTTTTCTTCGACATCTTCAAGAACCATATTCAAGTGCTGGTCATAAGCGTGGAGTCTGCCACTTAATTCGCGGTTTCCTCTAAGTTTGACGTATATCTTTTCGTCGAGGCAGAGCTTAACCAGATCCAAAGGCTCGTCGATCATCGAGCCCATCGTGCTTGCAGTTTCCATTCTTTATCTTTTTTATATTATAGTATGTATTGGAATATAGCGAAATCGTAGAATGTACTTAAAGAATTGAAATTAAAAAAGAAGTAAATTAAGAGTTTGTTTGAATTGATTTATTTTTTTTTAATTTAGAGTTAAAATATATGTGAAGGAAAAAAAAAAATGACAACAACCAAAAAAAAAAAAAGAATCTGGAAAACAATACAGAAAAATAAGTATCCGATATTTATTGGATGAATAAAGAGAAGATATTGTGGTATTATAGGCTGAGAAAATAAGTAGTAAGTTGCGAGACTAAAAATAAGCCAATGACATAGACGCATACTTAGATAGCTATAAAAAAAAAGGAAAAAAAGTAATTTAGGTATATGAAAAAACTGATATTTTATTTTAGCTTAGTTTCGAAGGGACGAATTTAGACTTGAAGAATGGAACAACTCTGCATGTTTTGGAGGCGTATATAGAGTATTGTGGATACTTGCTAGAGGAAATATTTTCGGCGAGCTGGGTAGAGAAATGGAACAGGACGATTAAGGTTAATGAGCCGACCAAGTAAAGACTATTGAAGTAGTTTGATGTAATATTTTCAGTGGCGAAGCAATTTGACGAGTAGATTGAGTATAAGGATATGGTTAGCCAGAAAAGTTGTTCACAAAAATAGTTTGGGTGTCTTGAGTAGCTGAAGAGCCCGGTGTGGACAAAACCAGATTCGTACTTGTAGTCGATATTTACACGATTATCTTTCCTAGCTTTAATATATGCGTACTTTGCGGTCTGGTAGTTGTACTGCTGCTGGTCAGCTAGAGTTTCAACTAGAATCAAGAGAAGCAAGTAGCTTACAAAAATATAGTCTAGTAAGCTTGGGGGACTCGATAATGAAGAATTGTCGGAGACGTACAGCAGCCTTAGCGGGAAAGTGAGGGCTAGTAATAGGAACATCTGGAAGAAGGATATGAAAAAAAAGTTGAATATTTCCCACAAAACTGGGTTGCTTATAATGCGTCTGACGTGCTCCCAGCGGTAATCTTCGGTATCCAAAGAATACCCATCTCGGCGATAAAAGTTGTACGTCAATCTTGATCCCCACACCAAAATCGCAAAAGAAACATAAAAAGTTCTAGAATTCATGAATATGGCTATAAAAAGAGAGCGTACATGGAAAAGAAAAAAAAAACACTCATTAACTTGGAACGTTAAAAAAAAAGAGAGCGTACATGGAAAAGAAAAAAAAACACACTTTAACTTGGAACGTTTTAAAAAAAGAGAGTGTATATCGAAAGGATAATTCAAGGGAATATACCTGGGTATCGAGTATACATAGCAGCGACATAAATGAGCGAGTAGATAACTGGGGTAAGTGACCATAAGCGATCGACGTACGAGTAGTTTCGCTTATTTTGTGAGCCCACAGGGACAAGAGATAAGATGTATACTGATAGCGCGAGCAAGAAGCATAAGCCTATACCGAATACAAAAGGATCGGAACTTGATAACGATGGGACCAAGAAGCTAGATAAAAAGTTAGTGTAGGGATTTGATGCTTGAGAGTTGACCAAGAACTGATTGAACGAAGACTCTATGTCGCAAACGCTCATTCTTGTATAAGGATTACAATTTCTTAAGGTATAGTGTTTATATAAATCTAAGCAGTTTGCTTATAAAAATGGCTAGAAAGGTAAATCAGTTTTTTGCAGTTATAGTTGATGATTAGAGCGCTAATTAAAATTTATATTTATATCAAAGATACAATTTGCTTGCATGTTTTCCTATCCTGAAAAAAAAAAGGTTTAATGGCAATAAATACTCTCTATTGGATTAGAAATCTGCATAAATACCTATGTAAATCAAGACGTAACACCATTCGCCAAATCGTATAAAAGACATTAAACTCAGATAATTATTGGCTGTGAATGGTTGCATACATCCAAAAGTAATGCTGCGTAAAATAGGCGTGATATGTTCTTTATTTTTTTAAAAAAAAAAATATAGCGAGTTTACAATTCGCGGTTTAAAGGGTAGTAAAAAAAAAAAACTACTACGAAATACTTTAAAAGTTTGTGAAATATTATTTAGACAAATTTTCAACCGGCCCCTTTCATCTGCTGCTATATCAGCTACGTGCCCGCTGGGCATTTCTTCAGGATATTGAAGTTATCGTTCGTAGATTTATTTAATAGGAATTGTATCTTCATAAGCCTGCGCTATTCAAAAAATTATTAAAGTGTTAATTTTATATACTCAACAAAATTTTAGTTTACTCAAAAAAATGGTATTTACGAGAAATACGACATTGCTATCCTTGAATTTTAGCAATAACTTTAGCGACGTTTTATCGTCTACGATAATTGTTTGTTTAAATTATCATAAACCAGAAATATTAATTCACACAAAGAAAAATTTATATATAAATTCGAATATACTCATGATTGGGACATATTACTGTTGATTTTTTTAAAATTTTTTATTTTAATATTATTCTAACGCTCCTTAAATTAGCGAACTTATCGACTCACTAGCTTTTTCGCTTTCCTCTTTCATTTTTAGTCGCGTTAATAATCGAATTTGAATATGATACTTAGTCTGTACATAATGGGTAAATAAGCCTGGAAAATACCCGACATTCATAACCTTGTATATGCGAGCGACGTCATGAAAAGTGCGGTTATTTTAGGTTTAAAATGCTGTCATTAATAAGTCAGCTCACACAGCTTTATTATAAAATAATAATGTCTTTATTCCAGATAAAGTAAATTTATAGAATCGAATGGATATCATGAAAAAAGATATAACATTCTCAAACTAATCCATTTATCTTTGAAAATGACTGTACTTTTTTTATTAAATATAATCTTACTTGCCCAAATTCAAAGATTTCTCCTTATTCCCGAAATGCTTCATTTATTTATCTTTTAATAAAATAATAGCAAGTTAACTGTAAACCATAAAATTTGTCCTTTTTTCATTACTTTGTTATTTTTTTTACTTATCTTGTAATCTAAATTTAAATTATTCACGATTATTGGCTGCCAAAATCCTGTCACTTCAAGCAGCTGAATAATCAACGACCTTTATAATTATCCACAGCTGTGAGCGTATCATGTACCATATCATCTTTTTTCTGGCCAATGGATGTTCATTTTTCCTTAATTACAAAAATTAGAATGATCATAAATCGCCAATTACGTTGAATCGATTGGTAATATTGGAATTGAGATACCTATTGGCTGATTCGAACTTGTATAGATTTCTACAAAGCCAAGAAACTTTTTTTTTTTTTTATGTAGCTTTACATTCAATAGCATAGATTTTAAAGCTCAGAGTATATACTTTTTTTTTTACAAGTTATCCTTTTACAGCTAGTTTATCACATCAGTCCATAAATACCCTTTACCTTTACATTTAATTAGCCCTCCTTCATCAAATTATCCTGAATTGAATTCTCTATTAATTTACCAACAGTTACTTTACACAAACAAATCAATTTAATATGTCAGCTCCAAAAGCTATTGCTCAAATGATCATAATTGGCGGCCGAATTTTAGGCCGAGCCTTCAAGGATGCCTACAAGCAAGCCAATGCTAATTCTGCTGCTGCTCGTGCTGCTGCGGGTAACGCCAACGCTGAAAGCAACTCGAAGGACGAATTCACTAGAAAGACTGGTATCGCTCTAGATGAATCTCAAAAAATTCTAAACATCAATGAAATTAAAGACATGGAAAAAATCAGAGCAGTAAGTCCTTTTATTATTCATAACTTTCTAATCATTTATTTTATTTACGTCACTTGCTTACTTGTTATAGAGGTACGAACACCTATTTAAACAAAATGATCCTAAAGATGGCGGTTCACTATACTTACAAGCTAAAGTAGTCCGTGCTTTCGAGAGAATACAAATAGAATATGTCCAAAATCTAAGTAAAGAAAGCCAAACTGAACAACCTATAGACTCTGCAGATTCCTCTACAAATACATCAACTGAAAGCAACAACAAAAATAGTAACACAACTAACAACGAATCTAAGTAATCATTTATCAACACCACCAAATCGCTCCTTTCAGCTAATTAAATCATCCTTGGTACTGCTATCTCCTCATACCACCTCCTTATATTAAATAAAATACTCATAGAACACTATTTTACAATAATTAACTATATCATCCACAAAATAAATAATTTTACCCTTGCTCCTAAACCTTCTTTTATCAACTTTATTTTAATTCCAAATCAATACCAAGATAGATTAACTAGTTAGTTTCATTTTTCGTTTTATTAACCTTCAACTTTTTATTATTTAAAAAAAATATCTTTTAGATTTATTGTCTAACCAAATTTACATTTATTTTGCTACTTATTTTTTTTTAGTATTCCTATAATATATAATTATCTGATTGAAGGTAGTACTTTATCGCAAAATTACAATCTTTATGTTGGAAATTTTATGACTGTCATTATAATTGGCTAAATTGGAAAGGTATTTCGAATTTTCTATTTACTACTTACATTTTGAAGGTATTATTTGCTAAATAAAAATACTTTGCTTTGTTTATTGGATAAAAATAAATATGGAATTTTATACAGAATATCTCGTTATGAACAATAATTCACTCTTTGTAATGAATACCCCGTAGAAATAAGCACTACATTTTAAATAATTTTTTTTAATTTATGTTTAATAGCTATACTCAAAATCTTCTATTGAATAAATGTTTTGTATTTTTTTAAATGTTTTAAATACTTTCATTACTGTGAACTGTTAACAGTCTTTATTAGTTTTTTTTTTACTAAATATGATAACGAATTCTTTTATTACAAGCTTTTTGTTTACATTTTCTAAATCTAATAGATTTATTTCGTTTTTTTCTTCAACTAATGAGATTCTTTAAATTTTAATTTATTTTCTTCTATTTTTTACTATTGTATTTGTTAACGTAACCATTCATCCATTAAATTGATAATAGCTAGTCCATATCCTAGATATATCTACATAAAATATTTTTTATATAGTACTTTATAGTAACATCTAACACTTATTAAAACAGCTATGAAATTAATTGAGCTTTTCTATCAAAACATATAGGAACGTCAAACATAAACTTAGCTGAATTATTACCCAAAATTAAATTATGATTGATCAAAAAAATTTTTGCTGATTAAACAAATAAAAATAGTAAAACCAATAAACTAATACTAGCTTTAATTAATTAATATGTAAGCAGAAATAAAAAAAAAGAAAATGACTAAACCAAAAAAGAAAATGAATTCGAATTTTTGAAAAGTAATACTTGAACTGTTATAAAAATTTTTATTTCAGATATGATTTTTTAAATTTGGACTTGATAATTAATAAAGAATGTGTTTGTAGGAAATTCAAAATCATACTTTGATTGTAGGCAGTTATATAATCAAATTTTGAATTTTGGATAACAGTGGATCCAGAAAAAAATAAAATTAAATAAAACTAAATATAACTTTGGTATTAAAGATTTTTGAAGCGAATTCTATGAATTATTTAACAGCTCAATGATATTCAAAATAGCGTTTATTTGATTAATATATACATTAAATTGGTCAAAATAGTGTTTATTTGGATATATACACATTTTATTTCTCATAATAATATCAAAAATAGCTCTAGATAAAGCTTAATTTAATTTTATAGGGTGTAAATAAATATACTATTAGTAAAAATATAAACACGATTCAATTTATTATCTAATACTTAAAACCTCAATTTGAAAATTTCACCAAAATTAATTTAAATTAAAACACATTTCTTTATGATTTTACTAAATAAAAGTATTTAATCATAATGCTTACGTTAGGTAGCTTGTAAATTTCTTTGAATCGAGACTTTTAACGATCTGAAGATTGTAGAATTTATTTGTTGTTATTATATTTATTCATAAAATATATCAATGTCAGTTTATTTAACAGAATGATATTATTTAATCTATAAGATTTAGGAATTTTTTATTATTTATATATACTTGTATAGAATAAAGTTCCATTTAGTCACCCGAATGGTTTAATTTTATTCCTAATCGGGAATGATCTCGCAATTTATATACTTTGTTTGATGGCAGGTATAAAACTGACTAGTCATAATTTTCTTTAAATTATGGTATGACTACGATACTTATAATTCGAATTTTAAAGCTTATATTTAGGGTATTAACCCTTTCCTATCCAATACTCTTAAAAAAATCGAATAAATTAATTAGTTTATTATTAAAATAATATAATATTTATTAAGACCTCGGAATTAGAATTTTAACAGGAAATAATTAGTAATATTTGGTAAATCAAAAATGGTCTACCACCTGCAAAAGTGTTTAATGCTCATTTGGTACTACTTGAATTTAAATTGAGAGTATTTTATCGAGCTACTTGAATATATCATAATTTTATATTTTTAATGATAAGGACTTCTTTATTCTCATTAGCTGATTGGCTAAAAAATATTTTTTAAATTTCCAATACATTTATTGCTCAAAAATATTTAATTAATATTCTTGTAATTATCGGATAACTAATTTATTGCATTGCGATGTTCAATAATTATTTTTTCTTGAACTTTTGACCTGAAGATAATTATTTTTCAGTCAGTAAAATAATAGAGATCACCGTTATAAGTAAAAATTGAAAATAGAAACGTTAGCTTTAATATATATGAGACTTTAGTAAACGATACAACTATAAATTTTATACTTTTTACATTAATATATCTGATTATTAAATTAATTGGGAATAATATTTTTTCTCAAATATTCTTAATTATGACTCATAGTTTGTAAAGCTATAAAAAAAACTTCAACAAAATATTGATGTATATTCATATGGATTTAATGATGACAACTTATTAAAAAATTTTATTGCTAGATTAAAATTCGGTTGTATTTATAAAGCTGCTATAGATCAGATATTTTTTTTAAGTCAATTATTTGTTATTTAGAAATAATTTTTGAATAAAAAATGGATCATTAACTTGAAAATTATTATATTAAAAATTTAAGCATCTATGAGATATCTTTTAAAAAATTATCTTATTAAAATTATTACCTTTTTAAAATCTAAAGCATGTAACTTTGATTTTTGAATATAAACTTGATCAATCTATGAATTTTATTTTAGTACATTAGATAAATGATTTTATTAATTAATTCATATTTTTTATATTTATATTAGATAACAATATCACTTAAAATAGTATAAATCAGCTTAGTAAATATAATTAAAACAATGTTGTTTGTGTATTTCCGATTTCCAATTCAAGATTAAACCAAAAAATAATGAGCAATTATATTTTCGTACTATTTAATTAATTTCATTTTTATAAATTTTTTTAATTGAATTTTCATCGAAAACTCAAAATTATAGTATTTAAATCAATATACTAGCCATTTTTTAAACTAAATTTGCTATTTGCTTACAGATAGACTTGTTGTGCGCTCCTTATTTTTTTTAACAATTAGCAAAACACGATATTAATGAGAAATTATACTGCAAGTAATATTGGAAAATAAAAATAGCGATACAGAATTTGGAAAAAATCAACATTTTTTACTATAGAATTTTAAATTATTTACATTGTTTGATTTTGAAGAATATGAGACATCAAAGATTTAAAACGATAATTCCATTTTTTACACTTATTAATACGTTTTCTTGAGCTTTAATAAAACAGGTATTTACGATTTTAACATTGATAATTCAATATAATCGATAAAAAGCTATTAATTAAAAAGAGACTATCCTTATACCATTAGATCCTCATAAAAATTATATTTGACTTGATAGTTCTATAATTTGGAATAAATAAAAAGTCAAAAATTTTAGAAAATATTATCAAAATCACAGATGATGTTTAAAAAAAAATTGGAAATGGATATTTTATTAGATTGTTTGATATCGCCTTTAGAGACAGTTGTTAACATAAATATCATAATTTCCAAATATATTCTGAATTAAAAATTTTATAATAACTTGTGTAATTTTTATTTCCCAGTTTATTCATCAAACAATAATAATAAAAATTTTTGAAGCTTAAAATATATTATTAGTTCTAAAAACATATACATCATGGGTACTTTTAATTTTCTTGTTTAATATAAGAAAAGACAAATATTGTTTTATTTTTGTATATTTTAATTTTCATTTAATTTCATTCTAAAATAAAAAATTTTAGTCCTTATCATAATAGAAAATTTTACTATTGGTTTTGTCTTTAATTTAATTATTTATTAAATTTAGAGCTATTAATTAAAATTAGATGGTTCTTTATAAATCATTTAACGTCTTTTTTTACAAATATATGATAAATCTAAAAAGTTGTACAAAAATATTACATTATTGAATATACGTAAAATTTTTATTCTATAGATAGAAATTTAATAGTTTTAATTTTTCGATTCTACATAAATAATCTGTTTTGATTATTTGATCCATAATTAACAATATATGTGTATATTGATACTTTCAAATCTAGAATTACGATCTACTAAGCGATATATGAGTAATATAGACTTGAATTTTTTAAAAACTCTGATTGAAAATGAATGATTTTTTTTATCATTTACTGGTGAAAAATTTAAAATTAATATTACATTAATAATGGCAGATGGAAAAATTTACCAAGAGTTAGTATATATTATTCTAAAATCAATTTATTGCTCAAATTCCTGGACAAGATGGAATTATATTATTTATTGTTTAATATTTGAATGATAATTTTCAATTAATGGGAAATCGACTTTATTTGATATGAATAAGGGTTTAAACTATAAATTTAGTTATTTTTGAGATTTATTTAATAATTTCTTGTAAGTGATATCAGCCAAAAATTAATTTATAGAAATTTAAAATGACTGTTAAAAAATCATAGTAATTATTAATCCATTATATAACTTATAGTTCATTCAGCAGATGTACTATTGTGATTAAGAAATACTTACTTCAAAACCAATTATTTCGTTGAATATTACTGATATACCATTTATTCGATTTTGTGTGAGAAATAATACAGGAATAAAAATGAACAAAAATCAAGTTAAATCATATCACAGAACTTAATATTAATAGCTTAATCGATAATAAACTACAATCTGTAATTAGTAATAGTATTGTATCATTTTTTTGTAAAAATCAGTATAATTAATTAAAAATTGTAAATTTTATATAAAGTCTCAAAAATTCAATAAAAATATTAAATAGAATTTTAATTCATTTACATAGAGCTAATAAAAATAAAATTGAATATACTAATAAATAAAAAAAAAATTTTAGCCAAAAATTGTTAAAATAATAATCTAATGACCCCTACCCTCAATATAGATGCTCTATTCACACATGGCATTGTTTTTAGGGGTCTGGTGAATCGATTATGATCTGAGTATAAAAGTATTGGGCACGCGGATGAAATCCAAAAATCTGACTGTTTCCAGCTCAAAGCTGACTCAAAAATCGTACACCATCCCCTGTTCAATGATTTTGCCGATTGGTCTTTACTGGGTTTCGTTGAAATCAAAAAGTTAAAATTTTTCACTAGAGCTGATCAGCGTCGGTATGATCTGGTTGATCGTCGATGGTCGGTGTTTTCTCCGCCAGTGCAACTCAGAAGTATGTGGCCAAACATCTCAGATACATACCAGTTGCAACAGGGGCAAAAAAATTTTGAATTTTTGGTCGACGATTTTCATGTTCTACTGACAATGTACAATTCAGGATGTGCCCATGATCATTTTCCCAGTGTTCTGAAGGCTCAGCTTTAGGTCCAGATACATTGATTGAAAGTCAATCCAGTTTCCTTTTTTCCAGATTTTCTGGTCCACACGTCAACCAGCTATCAAATAAAATGAAATATGAATAAAAATATGCTAAACATTATTGGAATAAATTATTTATCAATTGAAAGCAATTGTAATAGTGCGTAAATTTATTTCGGTATGAAAAATTTGATATTTAATAACATAATTATAGTACGATAATAATATCTCTAAGTTTAAATTTTTCAGTAATTAATTTGAATGAACTATAATTTAAAAATATCAAATAATATCAAATGAATCATAAGAATATGAAATATTTAGTAGTTTACAGATATTTGTTGTCTCATTATTAATATTATAGATAGGCATATATTTTAAAAATTAAAGATAGTCTAAACATGTTTTATGACTTAAAATTATACAAATACAGAATTTTTATTTGAATCAATTTAGAATTTCAGATTAGCCTGATTTGTATTTTGCACTTATTTTTTCCCTCAAAATTCTGGTTCAGAAGTAATTCCAACTTCTGCTGCTAGTTCTGGATAGTATTTGAAACCAACATCAGGGTGGCTCCTAAAAATAAGTATAGATAAAATTAAATGAGCATATATTGGTATTAATTATAAAAGATTAATAGAATTTTATTTATTCCTACAATATACATTTTTTATTATGAAATTTTTTTTTCTTACTTTATTCTATTAAACAGCCATGCTTTGCTTAGGTTGTTAAGGAAAAGATATTTGAATTGATCATCGTCTAAAAGAAAAAAAAGATAGTGATATTATTTTATGATTAAGGAAATTTTTTTGTTGATTTTATAAAGATTCGAGTTTAAATAATAGACTTACTGTCAGAGATTACTTCTCGGTTCTTTAGGTGATCGTAATCGCCAGGAATATCGAGAACTCCAATCGGTTTGTCTAATCTGACAGATAAGAAATAAGGAATTGAGAATCTAGGACCTCTACCAGCTGGAGGGCTAATGACTCTGTGAGTAGTAGCAACGGCAAGCCCATTGGTTAGAATTTCCAATCCAGTACCAATGTTAATTATCAGTGTTCCAGGAATTGGGGTTGCGTCGATCCATTTACCTGAATGATTTTGGACTTGAAGTCCTGGTACATCGTTTGCCTGGTACAATAAAGTCAAGAGAAATGCAATATCTTTATGTGGACCAACTCCTTGATCACCGTCGTTTGAATCAAGCTCGCTGACAGAAGGGTATTTTATAACCTATTTCAATTCAAAGATAGATTAAGCATATGATAAAATAAAATAAATTGAATGAGAGCTTTACTCATACGAATGATAAAAAATGATACCTTAGCTCTGTTTTGATGATTTTCCTCAAAATATTTTTCGAATGTATCAGCAGGAAGACCTAGAGATAGAGCAACGAGCTCTACAAGCTCCGATGAAAGTTTTTTGTAACTACTAAGAAGTTGCTTGTAAGTAGATTCAAACCCTTCAACGTCTTCGTCGCTTGGATACTACAAGTAGGAACAAATGAAATTATTATAAAATTTTTATTACTTACAAATATCTAAATATGTAAGGTGTTTTAACTAATTTTTAAATTAGATCGAATTAGAATTATATATCTACGAAAAAGATAATGTTTTTTAATGGACTTTTTCGTAGATTTATATTAAGCGATATTTGTGTCACTATTATCTAAAAAATATATGCTATTTTACCTTGAATGGAGCGTATAATTTAAAATACTCGGGGTTTTCTGGACTAGGTTCAATACTATTTCCGTCAGCAAAATCGAACTGTTCACGGTTGTCTTTAATCCCTTTTGTTTTTTCGAAACCTTGCCTACTGTACCCTAAGAATGAAGAGCTAAAGATTTTATCATACTTATCTTTAACTTCTTGAGGTGAGTCAAAGAACTTATCAGCTAGTTCTTTTGAACGGTCAAGTAAACTCTATAAAAATATTAATAGTTATTAGATAAAGTTATATTGAAAAAAATGTGTTATAAAAATTACACTAAAAAATAATATATTACCTGCGGTATACTGTGGTTCTTGACATAAAAGAACCCAACATAGAGGAGCGCATGTCTCAACTCATCAAGTAGTTGGTCCAATTTACCAGTCTTGGCAAGGTTAAGATCAAGGATAGGAATGGTGCTAAAATCAGTAGATTTTGTCATATTGATAGGCTATTTAAAAATTTTTTGCCAGTTATTTTTCAATAAAAATTTATTACAGTTTAAGCTTTATCTATTTAATTAGAAAATGTAGATCCCTAATAATTGAAAAAACCGCATATTTATACTTTTTTGATACTATTTGATATTATTGTTTTTATTCAAAAAAATATTTTATATCTAATTATTGTGTGATTACTAATATATTCTACGCTATGGTAATATTGTTTACGTTTGCTATAACGAAGTAAAATGGTACACTAAAAAATTTAATCTCGAAATTTTATAATAAACTTAATAAACGGGTCCATTTCTAATATATTTATAGGATAACTATCATTTAAAATCATTAAAATTGAGATATTAACGCGATTAACTTGTCATATTTCAAGAAAATAATAGTTATATGACATAATTTTAACAATTAGTATGCAAGATGACAACATTTTAAAATTTGACATTTTTTAATAGTTTACGCTTTTACCCTTTTCTCTCCTAACAGTCTTTATAAAAAAGATTTATTGATTCGTTTTTATTTAACAATAAAATTATCTATTTGCTGTTATTTTACAAAATACCAACATATCTCAAAGATTCGGAATTCAATTATTTTAGTTGAAAGCTGTTGGTTGTATTTTGTAGATCAAAATTAATTTACATCGCGTGAAAGGGTTAATCAATAAGTGGTGAACTTTCCCAATAATTTTTTTTTTTGGAATAGAATAGCGACCAATATTTCAATTTTATTTTTCAGGGGTTTGCATTTAATTCTAAAAAGATTGGTAACTATTTTGCAAAAAAAAAAAAATCGCTTCAATTTGCAATTTATTTTGTTCAAATTACATAATTTTTCTCTAAACAATTTTTCAAAATGAAATTCCAAAATTGCACAAGCCTCAAACAATTTTGCAAAAATTGATTCATAATTTGAAAAAATTGCTATGAATAATGAATTGGAGAATATTAGTCACAAAATGCTCATTATCAGTGTTATGGCCTTATCGTATCTAAATTTATTTATTAATTTGATTATACAAATAAGGCATTTAAATTTAATGTTTTATTTAGTTTATTATTATAATGTATAAAGTATGAGGATAAATATAGGAATAAAATGGATTATAATATAGCTAGTTCAAAATCTAAAAAACCCATCGGGAAAAAGTCTTTTGACTATGTAAATATATGTTTTTCTATTGTAATAAATTTGTTCTGATAACTTCATAAAATTATGTTTGATACTTTAATGTATCCGTGTAAATAAATAACTATTTATTTATTAAATAATAAAATGAAACAGAATATTTATTTACACAGCTAAATTCCAGATTAGTAATTTTAAGTCATAACATCAGTAACACATTAATCCTTTCAGGGAGGTAGACTATTTTTGACCTACAAAATTGAGCCAACTGTGCTCAATTAAAATACTATAATTCCGAGATTTTAAACGATATTGGTATGTTGTAAAATAACAGTAAATAATAAAATGGGTTATAAATCACAAACGAATCATTAAAATAGTTTTTTGTCAGAGTGTTGGACGGGAAAGGGATAAACCGATTATATTTTTATCTTTTCTTTTTTCTCTTTGAAATAAAAATCGATAAAATCAGCAGCAAAGTCTACTATGCAATTATGCAAAATTTTCTAAAGTCACATAATTTTATGTCATCAAAAAACATCGCGAAAACCATGTTAGCTTTAATAATTATTGAATACAAAAAAACAATAAATACCATGAATTAAGTACATAGCTCACAAAAAAATAGGATATTAATTGATATTGCGGTTTTACGTAAATTTAGCCTTTTTATTTAGTCTTTCTTTTTTTATATTATTTCTCATACTCTTAGTGCCAGATAATTATCATTCAGGGTATATATAGTATCGTGTTGTTTTATCTGGATTTATTTTTCATAAAATTAAAGATACTAAACGAAGCGAGTTTAAATTACTTAAATTCTGTATTCAATACAGCCCCTATAAAAGAACAAAAAGATTATAAAAATAAAAGTATTAATTCTCCATTAATTCTAAAAACGGTTTTTAAAGCTAGATATTAATTTATTTTGAACATCTAATTACTTTTATGAGAGCCAATAACTTATATAGATTTTATTAGTAATCTATATTAAAGGCTAAATAATAAACTCAAGAATAGGATTATATATAAATTGAGCACAGAAAAGTGCCTATACACCTATAAAAAAAAAGAAGAAATTATTAGCTTTGAATTTACTACCTGAACAGCACTATATACCTCAAAAGTGACTATTAAGAAAAGAATCATATTTACATAGTTATAACAAAAGTTACAATTTTTTATTAGATATATCCAAACCAATAATTAAATGGACATCGAAATTAAAATATTTAATATAATTTCATTGATCGGGCTTTAGCTAAAGTAGATATTATTCTGTCATGTAAATGACTAGTAGTAGTGTTTAAACCTTTAATAATTACCTATAACATTATCTATCACCCGGTTGGAGAAATTGAGCAAGAGCTATGTTATACTATTGGCTTAAATCCATTAAGTTTACCAATAATCTTAGTGTATCGACTGGCAAAATAAGATCAAGTTAATTTCATAAATAGTGAATAGTATTATAATTAAAATGAATCCTGCTTAAAAAAATTAAGGGAACAATAAAATATTAAAAGATTTAAATATTTGAGATTCGAATCTGAAGAAATAAAGAATTATTAATTTATTTTTTTAAATCATATTAAATTTACACTAAGCTATTACAAAAAATAATTGAACCTTAGAGGACCAGTAGATTAATTACGAACAAATACACAACAGTATCTATCACAGAGTATAAGTGGCTTACGTAATTAACACAAACGTTTTAAATAAGAAAAAACTTATCAATTCCATACTTAAAAGGGCACACCTTTTGTTTTTCATAAGCCTATTTATCCTAACTATGTCAAGAAAAAGGTAAAAGCAAAATTGGTTGCAATCAGTGCAATTTAAAAACTTGCGCAAAATTGAAATTGCACTTTGCAAAATTAAATATCAAAAAAAAAAAAAAGTTATTAGATGAGAGGAGAAATATTATGCGTTATCAGCATATTGGATAAAATTAAACTAAAAATCAAAAGCCAATAAAAATAGTGAATTAAATGAACTAAAATTTTTTTTAATGGTATAAACAGTAAAGTAAGCTATAGTTTTATTCTTGTCGTCTTTAAGAAAAGGTAAAATGTGTATAGTGGGTGTAACTTAAATATTTTGTCTCATCGAATGATATAAATTAACATTATTTCTAAAGATTTAGATTAATTATAACATCATACTCCAGATAGTAGATTTATTAAGTTACTCCATATTTTATATCGTCCAATTCAAGCTATTCTATGAATTTCTTGTGAGTATATAGTAATTAACATAGACTATATAGTTAGACTAAAACTAATGAGAAGTTTTTTCATCATATTATAATACTGAGTTAGCTTCAAAGATGACTCCAATTTCTCTGACCTTAGGTATGAGCGCATTTTAGTCGCTGCTGGTCCAATCATATATAGAGAGGATTTTCTACTAATTCTACCCACCGATAAGGGTGACTTAAAGCCATTCGAAAATCTAAGAGTTCTGTTACTATTCATTTTCAGTTGTTTAAATATAAAGCTAAAAAAGGTACATAGACTATAATTTTAATTTTAGAAATTTATCAATAACTTGGAATATTATTTCATCATTTTGAGAGTTTATCTGGCATAATTTTTCAACAAATTAAGCTCCGCACTTTTCTTTGGGGCTGCTATGATTAATTTTAGTAGTCCCTCATTAACCACGGTTCCTGCGTCAACTAATTAATAAATATAGCTCGTTCTTAAAAAACTTGTCATTGAAAAGAAGCCGGCTTAACTTAAATTTGAGCTATTTAGTGCTTCGGCCTGGTGAAGGTCCCCGATCTATGAGATAACTCAGCACTGGATATATATATTTCTGGTCCGAAAAAAAGTTCTATTTTATGAGTCTTCAAGAGTCTTTGTAAACTCTGACAATATGGGGTTAGCTGAAATCTCTTCGGGTGATTCTGAAAGTCTCAGTAATGAATATTTATAAGCCTTTATCGAGGCATATATCTCTGCAAGATAATTTATTATTTGAAGATTTGATATTTCTCCAGAAACGCTATTTTAAATCCACCAATCTAGAAAGCGCTGTTGGATAGAACTGTACCTGGATTGACTTTTGGAAAGTCGTTATTTTAAAATGATTCATTGAATAGCATAATTTCCGAAACCTTGCGCTTCAAGGAAACGCTGCTGATCCTCCAAGCTATCAAGCACAAATTCTTGCTTTCCGAGAGCAGATTATTTTTGTTTTTTTGTCATATGTGACAATTTTTTCTTGTAGTAGAATCAACTGGGAAACAAAGTGAGACATCAGACCCGGAAACAAAGTTGCACATTTTCTCATTGGCCTCGATAATTCCATCTTGAATCGCTATATGTGGACTTTTTGTATGTTCTGCAGTATCAGATTCAACTTTGAGCATATTATAGATTTTTCAACTTTTTCCATTTGAGTTACAATTCATTCTGCCCTAGTTTCGCTTTTTTGACAAACCAACTGTAGTATTTTGCCATCTTTTTATTCAGGTTAGAAGCAAACATATCCATGTGGTGTGAACCGTTCCTTGTTCCCGTTGATTTGATTTATCATTTTTTAGACATCGTAAGGTTTGATAAATTAATCTTCCTGATGCATCTGCAGGATTTAGTACTTATGTATCGTATGTTACTTGATGGCGAATATTGGTCGATGATTTTGCGTCAAATATCTTCTGAAGTATCCTGTGGTTTGGGTGAGTTAGTTCATTCGAATACTTCAATTAATTTAGTGTAATCATGTTTTTATAGTTAGCAAAAACAGATCGTCAAACAAGTCTCTTGAGCTTCGATGCATACAGTACTACAAAAAGCTCTTTTGAGTTGATATTCATTCTCGCTCGTGACGGTGCCCAGGGTCTGACGTATGGGTGTGGACCAATCACGATTCCATTTGCTGAACCACAGGATTTATGATAGCCTTCAGTTTCGTAGTCTTATTATAGAGATAGAGAACGTTAGATGATACCTTTTGGCTCTTCCAGAACAAAAGATTTTGGGTTGCAGGTTTCATCAATAATACTGTCGACATCCATGACTTCAGTTTGGATACAGCTGAGTTTTTGACCTTTAAAATACGACGGAGAATAAGAAAACCATGAAGAAGGTCCACTTAAATCGACTGGTCTTTCCTTTAAACCTCTTCAGACATTCCATTGTCTTCTACAAGGCGTTGAGTATTTTGAGGCCTCGCGTTAAAGATCTTTGATAGTGTTTAAATGAATTCGGGGTCATATTATGGGTTTTGATCACGATACCAAGATTTTTGGTTGGTTGGGATGGAAATCTAGACGATTTATCGTCGTTGACCTTGAATCCAGTATACTGAGTTTAGAGTAAGCTCTTAATGCGATTTTTTCACGCGCTTCTTTGGGTAACTAATGATCAAAAGATCTCAAGGTAGGTAGAGACTCGCATTTATCCGAGATTATAAGATTTCTCCACCTAGATTTATATCGTAGGATTTGTTTGTGTTCTGTAAAAAATGTGAAAATATGATAAATATTGATATATTTTAAGCTTTAATATTTGAGATTTTGTGACTATAGTTATTTCGTTATTTTCTTTTTATTTTTGATACCTTCAAATTTTTAGGGTAAAACTGCACCTTTTATTTAAAAAAATTTGCAGTTTAAAAAAAAAAATTTCTCTAATGAACGATAAGAATTGGAATCGAAAATTTTATAAATTATACGAAATAAACTATAAGATTATTCAGAAATAGTAATGGTTTTTAATAGATAATATATTAATTTATATTATGATGTAATCTAAGTTAATTTCTATAGAGGATATATTATATCAAATAATCTCTTAAGTTAATTTTTTTGAGATAAAAATAAACATTTACCTTTCAAATAATTATTATTTAGTTTAAATTTTGATCAGAATAATAAACTGGTTGTATTTTTTTTAATTAATAGCTATTAGAAAGAATCTGCTACGAGATGACCCATAAAAAAACTGAACGAAGGATTTCGGTTAAAAAAAACGGACTCAGAAACAGTGAGAATAATACTTGAATGTAGAAGCTGACATAGTTCCAGTGAAACCGAGGGTATTTGTGACAACTATTTTAAATCAAGATATGGATGAAAGCGTTTTAATCATTCTTGGAAGTGATATAATTCTTCATTCATATCATACGACAGATGGATGATAGAGCCTCAATCTTGAAACTCAGCTCTGAGACGTGTAGTTTGAGCTTTAGCAATTCCAGAAAAATCCTTATACTCCTATTCTTCTTTGGTATTGTGAATAGTTGATTGTAGAATCTGAGAACTCGCAATTTATTATACTCATTGACCTTATTTTCTATTGGAGAGAAAGAAGAATTCTTCCGTCATGAATTTTTTTTTTATCTTGGCTCAGCTTGATTTTTCACTGCTTACAGTTTATGTGATCCTTAGGTTGGATTTGAAAAGAAAATTTTGATGCTTGGTACACTATGTGTTGATCCATTCAGCCATCCTTCAGTATGAACTATAAAGATTTGAAATTGGCTATTATTCTCCCTAATTTGGAGATCTTCTGGGTCTCTACTGCGACCCTCTACCACACCCGCGACATCTACCACTAAAATTTGACTCGCTTTCTGAATTTTTTTGGTTATCTTCGAAGGTTTTTTCAGCTTTCGTACTTTGAGCTGTAATAGTATTGCCGCTGTGCGTGCTATTTGGGACAGAACTCTGTTGACGCTTGAAAAACAGGATCGAAACATAATCTCTTCGCATAAGAATTTTTGGAAACTTGAGCGTCTAACGCTTCTTGGTAAGTCAGCGGCCTGGTTTCAGGCTCTTCAAGCGAGTAGTTTTACCCTGAAAATTCAACCACTTTTATTAGTATTATATTCTAGAATGGGTAAAAGTAGTGACTAAATCAGATAGCAGAGCTCTTACTTTGACGGAAAACATAATTTCAGGATCTTTTGAAGTATCAAGACCTAGGTTATTCTAAATTCCATGATAAAAGTAATAATTTTTTGATCAGATTGCTTGAAAATGAACTGTTTTAAATGCTTAAATGGAAGTTTCGGCCTTCTTCATCCCACCCGATACATTTTTGTTCAGGTGAGGTGGGTTGTAACTCATCTAAATAGCCTTGAGGCAGGGTTTCATAGAAATCACCCGCTTTTCATCAGTAAAGTACTTACGGAATAATTATTATTAAATCGATTTAATTGCTGACAAAAGTTCATAATAAATAGTAAAACAGTTATCAGTATCCTTGTACATATATATGGAACTTGTGTTTTAGAGCTGCGCTCACATTAACTAAGGAGGTGTTGAACCATTTCAGTACGTAACTTGAGTTGATACTGGCTACTTGGATCTCAAGTTGTGGAGACTAGTTCAATTAACTTGATTAATAATAAATTTAATAGAAAATTATTATACTGGTAAGTACCTTTGCGAAAAAAATATAGATGATAAGGATAAACCATATGTGTAATATAGTTTTTATAAATTTAAAAATTTTTATTGTTCATTTAGTTTTTTAATTTTATTGGCATTTAATATTCAGTTTTGATCTAATCAATAAGATGAAAAAACTTTACGTGCATCCTCATTGAAGTATATCACAAAGAGCTATAGCCATATCTTTCTCTCTCTACAATTTTTTCTAGGCTTAACCAATGGGATTAGACATTCTACGAAATTTTTAATTCATTTCAAATATCCACTGCTTTTACGCTTCTTATAATAAAAATGACGATAACTATCGAGAGCTTAGTCTATGGATTTTAACTTATTAATTCCAATTTTTTAAACTTGCTAAAAGCTAAATTTTGGTATTTGCTTGGGCTTTATAGACAAATTTTAAAATTGCAATTAAATTATAAGTGCCCAAATTTGGTGCATGATTTTAATTAGCCAAATCGAAAAAAAAAGTGCGCAAATCGCCGAATTCGAATGATTTAAAAATTTCGATTAATTTGAGATACATAAAAAAAAGCATTCGCAAAAAAACTATAAAAAAAGAAACAAAAGCACAAAAAAAAAAACTTTACCTACCACTATGACCATCTAAAAGCCTGTTAAACGTGCTAGAAACACATTTAGCGATGCCCCTAAGGAAAATATCCCTCATGGAACCTATAAGCCCACTATTTTAAAAAAAATGAGCCGAAAAAGATCAAATCTATGTTCAGATACGATAAAAAAATCGTCATGAGCCAGTATAGAGATGTTTCAGTCAAATATCTACTATATTGCGGAAAGCAAACCAGCCTAAAACGGCTGTGCAAAAATTTCTCATATCCTAAAATTGGCACACCCTGGGCACAGTTTCAAGGAAACCACATTAACGCGCTCAATAAACTCGCCCACGATCTTGATGGCTACATCTAAATTAGAAAGAATGATTATCGGGCTAGAATAACATATTTAATATTTAGCTAAAATGAAGATGCACAAAATGTCATGAAAAGAACATTTTCACACAATTTCAAGGAAATTGAGATGTATTAGACCAAAAAATTAGAGGAGGACATCACAACCTTCAATATCCCAAACCTTGGAGATGTTGATATACTCACTCTATTGGATTTAATCAAGTAAACACTTGAGCTTATATCAAAAATTATTGACATTCGCGCCCTGTACAAAAAAGGGCTCACAGAATTCCTCCCTTAGAGTTAAAATTTTATTAAAAAAGAAAACTGCCGAATCTATTATTCCTAGCTTCCTTGACTATGAGTATGGAAGGATCAACATCTTCTATAGAGGATGTAAGGAAGCTTGCAGCTACTGCAAGCAAGAGGGCCACGGGAAGTCTGGCTGCGAGATATTATCAGGAAGAAAAAATAAATTTAGCAAAAAAATAACAAATTCAGAGGAAAATATAACAACTAAAGCAAATTCATCAGAGTTTAAAGCTGAAGATAAGGTCATTGAGTCACCAGATGCTGAATCTACGGTGACTGACACTATAGAATCAGATAATATCTCACCGCCCGTACGGCGCAGAGGTACGGTTGGACTAAAAAGACCTCCATCTTACTCGGTTACTATGGTTCATATTGAGCAAACAAAAAAATTTGACCCTAATAATGTAGAAAATAACACCAAATCAGAATATTTGGACACAGAAATACTCAAAATATCTGAAAATAAAACCAAAAAAATTATTTCAAGCGATGATGAAACGCCTAAATTTAAAGCGATCAAAAATTTAATTAATTTGTCCAGCTCCCTGAGAATATGCGAGTCGGACATATACAGCCCGCCAACTGAGCTTGACAGAATGGCACAAAAAGCACGGATCGGGGAAATAACTGAAGAGCAGTATATAATCTTTCAGAAGGAGTATGTACTTAAAAATTTCACACAATCGGAGGTTGAAATGGACTCCTGCACAGATGACGGTGATGGATTAGTGTCATCTGAGACACATTCTCAGATGGAAACCGACACTGATCTGTGATCAGAACCACACAATAATCGAATTATTATTAAAAAAAATGAATAAAAAACGATAAAATCACATAAACGAAAACGAAAAAAAACAGATAAATTTTTGATACTCAATGTACAGGAGCTATCAAAAAGCACAGTTAAAAAATATATAGTACTGAACTCATCACTCGACGAGAACAGTATTAAAGTAACGAAAATTAAACAGCGAAATGGACTGTGGCGACACGAGCTCCAATCAAATCGCGACAAAAAAATCAAGCTTACGAACGACGAAATTAATAAAATCGAAAAATCGATACACGCAAAAATTAGGCGTGAGAAAAACAAAAAATTTCGATCTGGAAAAATGATTGGCAGAAATAACGAAAACTCTAATATGCCAAAATACAACACACTAAAAATCATGACCTACAATATAAGAGGTATAAAAAGCATAAAAGAAGAACTGGAAATTTTTTTAAATAATAATAAGCCAGATATTCTTGCACTGCAAGAAACATT
>LSSN01006040.1:0-22431 GCA_001970855.1 Smittium culicis | reverse complement strand
TTATCTTTTATTCCATACATACCCTCTTCTTATTACCACCTTACTAAATACTTTCATTTATTTAAAATGCACGATACAAAATAAATATACTTCTTTATTTCTCTAACTTAAACCAGCCATCCATTGACATTTTTATTTAAAAAACCCAAACAAACGTCTAAACGATAGGTAGATGATAAAAAAGATTCTATCAAGTTTTTAAATATATTGTATTAAACTTTATAGTAATCTCTAAACTGGTTTAAAAAAAAAATTCTAAAATATTATAAAATGAGCTTGTGTTTAAAAAAGAATAATTTACTTTAGAAGTTTATAGATACTAAGTTATTAAAAAAAAAAAAAGAATGGATATGTAAGAATTAGTGTTAATAGACTATTTATTTGCGAATGGGGAAAATACTTTCTTTCTTTTGATTCTTTTAGTTGAAAGTAGGCTGTCCTTAAGCGACTTTGTGGTCTGCGAGTCGCCAGAAAATGGCCTCAGAATATGGTTCCCTGCAATTTCATTATTGGCGCCAGAGCTAGTTTCTGATAAATTAACTACAGTAAATCCAGCAACTACTTTCTCATCATTAGCGCTTGCAACATTCATTCTATTTGCCTTTCTCCTTTTTCGCTTTAAAGTCTTTTTAACGACAACTGGCTCTGGTTTATCTTCGCTTTCAAGGTTGACTGAGGCCAAGATATTCATAGGTAAAGGTTCAACAACAATAGAGCCTTCATCATCTTTGACCAGTTTTTGCTTTTTGCTCTTTTTCTTCTTGTTAGGATTAGAAATATTTTGGAGAAGTCTGTCGACTTTTTGATTTATAACGTCATTGTCAACAGAATCACCTACATACATGGCGCTTGTTTCTCTTAAACCCGCAGACCCAGTTATTTTGCTTTCTAAATACGAAGGCAAAACGACGTTGTCAACTAACTTGCTAGCATCTACAAGTCCTTTTTTCTGTTTTTCTAGTTTGTACTTGCGTTTAGCTATTTTGAGTTTTTTTGCCTTTTCTGCTTTTTGTGCGTTTTTTATCAATAATAATGCTTCTTGTGCAGCTACATTTGATAAATTTCCTGATTTTTTGCTATTCGGCTTAGCGCTCATAACTTCAGGCGCGTCATCGTCGACATTATTGTCAGTAGTATTGTTCGAGTTCACTTGAGTTAAGACAGGTAAATTCGCTGACTCTGAAATTTTAGAAATGTTTTTATTCTTTCTCTTTTTATTTTCATTGCTTTGAGCACCAACAGGCATAATACTAGGAGATGGTTCTATGTGGGTAATGTTATGTTTGATAGCATCTGATTTAGGAGTATGTTTATCGTGTGATTTAGGAGTATGTTTCGCATCTGATTTGGGAGTATGTTTAGATTCAGAATTAGTAGGTTCGTTAATAGTGGCAGATGGAGAATTGGTATTTTTATTTTTGTTGACGGAAGGGTCATGGGAAGCTGTAGGCGTAAATTGTTGATTTATGGAATTTCCATTTTTAGATTTTTTTTTATTGTTGGAAGCAGGGGTAGAGGAAGGAGTGACAGATTCAGATTTTGGCGATACTAGCTTACTAGTGTTGTTTGATGAAGTAGATGAGAATGTGCTAATTTTAGGGGACTTTTCAGCCAAGGGTGTAGCTTTTGAATCTTTTGGGGAGCCTAAGTCGAAAACAGGGGGCTTGAGCTCACGGAAGCTGCCTGAAGCTTGCGGCTTTGAATCTTTGGCGCTACGGGGGCCTGACTTAGGAGTTGAATGGGAAGATGTTTGGGGTTTTGGGGGAGGAATATCAGGGTTGAGGTTGGAATTATTGTTGGATTTCTCAATGCTCATGTTAACTTTTTCGGCGCTTTTAGCAGCTTTTTTTTTAGATTTTTTAGAAGATGAAGATTTAGGCGAATTTTCTAGAGGGGTAGATATGTTTGAAGCAATTGAAATTTCGGCGAGGTTTTCAGGAACAGGTTCTTCGATAGGGGCGGATCTTTTGCTTTTACGTGAAGCAGTGGTTGGGGTTGGAGGTAAGCTATCAGAGGATTTACTAGATCTGGCACGTTTTACAGTTGGAGTATCTTTAATGGTACTAAGAACTTGTTTGGTGCTAAGAACGGTATTAGGTGGTGTGATATTTAGAGTATGATCTTCCAAAGAAAGTTTTGGTGTTTCAATTTTTTCAAGCAAAATTTTTGGAGGTCTTCCTCTTCTTTTAACCGAGTTAGGGGTTTCGATATTTTCGGTGGGCTTAGGTTTGCTGGCGGATTTTTTAGCTGGAGTGGAAGATGAGGGACCTAATTTATCAGCTGCTGAATCTTTATTCGTATCAGCCTCCGAGTTTTCTATTTTAACTTCGATGGCTTTATTGGGGGTTTTTTGTTGTTTTGATGTTAAAACTTTCTTCACAGAAGATCGAGCAGCTCTAATGGGAGTTTTTCTTGCAGATGGAGAAGAGGGAATTTTTGCAGAAGATTCATGCTCGCCCTCGGAGGCAGAAGATGCCATGCTAGCACTTCTTAGACTATATCTTAAATTCATTGTTGAATATTAAGCAGACGTAAACAAGGTATTATTTAGTGGTTGAAGGCTTGTATATATGGGTTTATTTTTTAAAATCTTAAAGCTAGTGCATATTTGACAATTTCTGTGGCTATTTAATATACAGAAAAAAAATTATGTAGGTATAAAAAATTTTCCTATTCACAAAATATAATAATTTAAATACGCATTTTTGATCTGTTCATTAATTTTTTTATTGGCTATAAAGTGATTAAATTGCGTGATTTTCTTTTGGCAGATATACCAGGCACCCATTGGAAGATAGTTATGGTGGCCTCTCCTTATTCGGAGCGCTACCCAATTACTAGAGATATCGGTCAAATAGAATTATGTACAAGTTCATTAATTAAATATTATTCGCTGTAAAAAAAAAAAATGGAAAAAATGGAACTCAAACCAGGAATAGATCAAAAAGGATAATTTCGTAATTTCCAATGCTATTAAGAAAAATTTCAAAAGTTACCAAAACCAACATTTTTTATATGCTAAGAGGATACACCTAACGCCTGCGCTCATATAAATACAGGCCATAGCCAATAAATTACAAACTAGATAAGTAATAAAGGGGAAAGTCTGATTGAATATTCTTCCTTTTTCAGAAAAAAGTCACTTCTTTGATATTTAACACAGTACAAGGTTTATATAATGGCCGAAGAAGAAAAACCTAAGAATCAACAAAACTATATAAGTATAAGCCCTACAGTATGCTCATTACCACTACGATCCATTATGCACTATTTATATTTATAACATACCCATTTAAATACGTTTAGAGGCGCTTCTTTAGCCATGCTTTAGCAGGAATAAGCGAAGCCGACGAAGTTTTAGTCAAATACGACCCTGAAACCCTTGATGAAGTCATGGAGCCTACGAATAAGCTTATCCAAAATATAACTACATTATCACTTTTTTCGATTTCAGCATTCAGTTTTTATAAAAGACGGAGAATTATGAAGGAGTTTGAAGGGAGGCTGTCGATAGCCGGTGCAGGCCCAACCCTGCTTTCGTGGAATGGAACAAGTAAGATTCATTCATCTACCTTCCATATTACTTATTACTTTCCTGTACTCCTTTACCCTTCCATTATTTATAATGCCTAAACTATCCACACTCCTGTTCTAGTCTCTAACCTATTATAATTGCCAACTTAATTATTTGTCGTCTTATTACTTACACTTTTCTCTATCTAAAAGCTGTCAAAATCCTAACTTATCTATTTATACATCGATTTTATCTATCTATAATTATTTTTATTTGTGTTTATGACACTGATCCCTCTATTTAATTTATACTATTCTCGCTTATGACACTGATTCCTCTATTTAATTTATACTATTCTCACTTATGACATATTTTTCTTTCCTTTTTTTTTAGTCTGTCTGATCTTTGGGTTTTTAAATTTCCGTAATTTCTATGGCTCAGAAGATTTGCCTTTGACACCTCCGCCGCAATCCAATAATCCTTGACTTAAATATCTTATCATTACTATAAATAATATATTTAACTTGAAATAAATATATTTATGACATCTTTTTTTTTATTTCAACTGGCAATTTTTTTATTTAAATTGACACATTTTCATAATTTTTGCTTTTTGTATAAATACTCATGTATCCTCCTAGTCTTAATGATTTCCTCCTTTCTTCATACCACTTCGCCTTTATCTTTAAAATTATAATAATATTATATTAGATACCAGCCTTTTTTTCTCTCTTTTTTATTTTTTTTTATTAAATGGATGATTTTGAGGGGCTTGACCTTGATTTAGAGGAAATTTCAAATCTTGAAAATTTCTTTTCTAATCCAGTAAATATCGCACCTTCTAATCAACCTTTCATAAGCAGTGAACATACCCCAAAAAGCTTCTTTTTTGGTGATATTAAAACAAACTCATCTCTTGCAAAGAATCAATCGAATTCTAAAAATATTGCAACAGGCATAAATGATCATGCAGATCCAAGTAAAAGAAAGTCCATACTTTCACACTTTATAAGTTGCTCAAAAAGTAAAAACAGCTCACAACTAAATTCACACTCTACCCCAGATCACTTAAGAATTAATAATTCTAGTCAAAGAATAAATATCAATAACGCCCATGCTTCTGAGGAAATACAGAAAAGGTTAATCGAATCCAAATTTTAACCATCGTTCAAATTTCACATTTTGTATTCATAAAATATATGCTCATTTATTTAAATTTGTACTAATATTATTAATTCTTATACTATTATTTAGTATCGACAAAAATCAAAATATCGCTAATCAATTTAATTCACCGCCTCAATTTCAAAACGTACATAAAATAAAATAAAAATAATTTTTACATTTTTTTTTGTGATAATATTTGTAAAATAAAAAATAGAAGCCTTCTGTACCCCCATTTCAAAACGCGATAAGCGTAAATGTTCTAGGTAAATCTCAACCGCCTTTATTTTATAACAAATTCACATTTTATATAAACTATATATATTATTTAGGCGATAAATTTAAAACTACTCAAAAATATTCATATTTCAACAAAGTTCAATCTGAGTGCTTTGAAACGGTATATATTACATCAAATAAATTATATATACAAATACTTCAATATTACATATCTGCTAAAGAAATATCTCAACTTGAACTTTTTTCCATCATAAAAATCATTTGCGATTTAAAAATTAGGTTTACAACTCAACTAGAAATTATTTGCTATGTGGTATTTATTTTTTATTATTATAAAATAGCTTCATGCTGTTAGATCCACTAAATACATTCCAATATATATATATATATTATTTAAATATTTTTAGCTCCTACAGGATCTGGAAAAACTGGTGTTATGGAACTCACATTCATAAAGATGCTAAAAGAACACGATGATGGAAACTCAAAAGCTGTTTACATTGCTCCTACTAAGGCATTTTTACTATTTTTTTTAAATAAATTATTATCTATTGTATTAAAAAATATTTATATAATTTTTTTTTAAAGGCTCTATGTAGTGAAAGGTACAACGACTGGAAAATTAGATTTGAGAAAATTGGAATTAAATGTAATATTTGTATTTAAAAAAACTATATATTTAGCCTTTAGCAATATATTTAACTTTTAGCAATATATTTATTGCTTCTAATTTATAGGCATTGAGCTGACTGGCGACTCTGAAAAAATATCTACTAAAAGTATGATGGATAAGAGATTAATGTATGCTTTTTTATTTTTTCTTTTTATAAAAATTCAAAATTAATTCATCCTCAAATATTACCCTCGTAAATAGTATAACAACTCCCGAAAAGTGGGATGTTTATTCAAGAAATTGGCGAAGGCATTTTAAATTCATCCAAAGTGTTAAATTAATAATGGTAGTTTCTACATTAATTTTTTAAGCTAATTTAACTATCAATTAACCCATTGCTTATTTATTATCAACAGATTGACGAGGTTCACATTCTCCATGAAGAAAGAGGATCTGTCATTGAAGTCATTGTAAACATTACACATAAATTATTATGATTTAATTTAAAGTAAATTTAAAATATTTTGTAAAAATATATTTAAAAGGTGAGTAGAATGAAGATGATTGATGAAAATGTAAGAATTGTTGCTGCTTCAGCTACAATTTCGAATTTAAAAGATATAGCTGAGTGGATTGGTAAAAATGGAAGCGAAAATAAACAAGGTGATATTTACCTTATAAAAATTAATTCCTTTCGTTTGATAGAATGAAAAAACACTCTTTATTATTTTGTGGTTGTCTGTATTAATTTTTTGTGTATTTAATATGATTACTAGGTGAAGCAGATTCAAAAATACTTAAATTCGGAGAAGAATATAGACCAGTTCCAATTAAAAAATTGGTTTTTGGTTATCCAGAATCTGGAAGTCCATTTATGTTTCAAAGGAATCTTGATTACAAGTAACTTGTATATAAATAGCATGCTTATTGAATATTTTATGCAATTAATAATTTTAAACAAACATTCATTATTATAAAAATAAATGAATAGAATTACATCTATAATAAACGAGCACTCGAGTGGTAGACCATCGCTCATTGTAAGTAGCAACTATTTTCTTCAAATTGAGGATATACATTTTAATTTACCTTTTATTAGTTCTGTTGTACTAGAAAATCTGCGATGGATCTTTGCACTCAATTATCTAAATCTAAAATTCAAGCTTATAAGAACTATGATTTATTATCTAAAAACAGGTAAAATATTCAGCTTTTCTATTAATATTAACTTTCTAATTTAAACCAATCCTTATTTTTATTATTTTTATTATTTTTATATTTTTATCAAATTACAGCCACGAATTTAATGATAAGAAACTTACAGGTAAATCATTATATAAGCAATTTTGTTTACTTTTTATCTTTTAATCTGTTGAAATATATTTAGACCTGACTAAGCTGGGCATAGCATATCACCATGCTGGATTGGAAAGCTCTGACAGAAAACAAGTGGAATTTATGTATATCAGTGGTCTGATAAATATAATTTGTAAGGCTTGTAGTCTATATTTACTTGATACACTAAATAAACACGCATCTAATTTATTTATTATATATTTTATATATAAATTAGGTACTACATCAACACTATCAATAGGTGTAAGGAATATAATTATATATATGTGAATTTAAGAATATCCTATCATAGATACCAAAATTAAATTACTCATCTTTATATTAATTCAATTTTTAAATAGGTTAACCTACCATCACACCTTGTAATTATTAAAGGAACAAAAGGTTCAAATTTCACTCATACAAATTCTACCTAATTATTGGTAACTTTATTTTAATATTTGATGGATTTATAAAACTATTAAAAATGTTCGATGTCTTAGGATATAACAATTCTGGATTTAGCGAATATTCAAAGCTTGATGTAGTTCAAATGATAGGAAGAGCTGGTAGGCCGCAATTTGATGATTTTGGCGTAGCAATATTAATGACCTCAAATAGACAGAAAGAAACTTACGAAAATACTCTCAAAACTGGAGAGATAATCGAAAGCACGTAATTAGTGTTTATTTGGTTTTTTTTTAATATGGTACAATTCTTATGAGTTATGTATTAAACAAAAAAATCAAATTTGAAATTGCAACCTTAGACTTCATTTGAATTTACCATTTTATCTAAGCGCCGAGATAAATTTGGGGAAAATTTCTAGTAGAGCACAAATATTGCAATGGTATTGAAATAATCAAACTCTTATATTGTATCGAATAAATTTAATTTGTACTTCTTTCTCTGGTTTTTTATTATGTACTATCAGGGTAAAATCTACTTTTATGTACAAGAGAATGCTAAAAAACCCCAATCATTATTTTAAAGAAGCCGGAGAGTTAGATGAAATCAAATACAGTAGCCTTGACATTTTAACGCGTAATTCAAAAATTTTACTTAATAAAAAAGGGTATGGTTTTTAAACTGTGTTTAAATATATTATAATTTACAGATATTGTAGATAAAGCTATTAACGAAATGAAGAGCCATAAGATAATTGAGTATAATGAAAAAACTGGGTCAATTAATCCAAATGGCAAGTCTTTTATTTGGATGGACCATATAAATATATTTATAATATTTAAAATGACTTTTAGAGCTTGGAAAAAGTATGGCTAGGTACTATCTCAAGTTACCAACAATCTCGACTATTTTATCGCTAAAAGAAGCTCCTAGTATTAGTATATTGGTAAGTATATTGATTTACTTGAGTTAAATAGAGTAATTCTTTTTTAATTTATTTAAAAAAAATAGCTTCACAAGATATGTGAGGCCAAGGAATTTGAAGAATTTCGAGTTCAACAAGGCGAAAAGGCTGTTTTAAATGAGCTTAATGGAAATCAACTTTTACGTTTTCCGCTAAAATCAAATGTTCGGGATGTTTCTGATAAGGCTTTTTTGCTTCTTCAATGTCATTTACTGGGTATAGTTGTTAAGAAATGTAGCTCGGCAGCCTCTCTAAACAGAGAGATGGTAAAAATATGTGAATATGCAAACAGAGTTTGTAAATGTGTTGTTGAGTATTATATCCTAAGAAGAGATACTGTTGGGATAAAAAATTCTTTAAAAATATGCAGATATTTGTCCTCAGGATGCTTTGATAATTGCTCAAAAACTTTGAGGCAAATAGACAAGATAGGTCCTCAGTACTCCAATTCATTATATAACCATGGTTTAAAAACTATTAGCGATATTAAAAATTCGAGTAGTGGAAAAATTGAAACTATACTCAACAGAAATGCACCATTTGGAACTGTTGTTATAGAATCGGCAAAATCTTTTCCCGAGATTCAAATATCAGCAAATCAGGTGTCATGTAAAGAGGGGGATGTAAAATTCAACATTGGTATTAAAGTTTTAAATCATATGCAAAAATCTAATAAAAATCATAAGACATGGGTTTCTATCCTTGTATATACTTCGAGTGGAAATTTTGTGAGTTTTAATAGAGCACCAGCCCAAAAACTTGCTGAAGAGAAGACATTTGAGGTATACCTAAAACCAGAAACAAAAAGCGAAAATATAATAATATTTTCAGGATCGGATAATCATGGTAACACTTAAGCTGATCTCTTATATTTAATATCTACTTATAAATTGTATAAATAGCTTTATTGCTTTTTTAAATAAAATTAGTTGGGACAGAAATCGAATTTGAGACTCCGATAAACATAAAAAGTGGGTTCTTTGAAATAAATTGTTCCAAAAAATTAGTAAGTTGGTTCGTTAATAAATTTAAGAATTAAAATAGCTTTCAATTTCAAGTTTTTTTTGTTATTTTTTAGGAAATTAAGGACCAGATATCTGTAGAATATAAGCCACTTGAAAATATTTTTGAAAAGCGTACGATTTTAATATCTATTTAGCTGCTAAAAAGCTCTATTGGTTAATTCACAAGTTTTTTATTTTTTATTTTTTATTTTCTAAATAGAGTTAAAAAGGAATAGTTCGGCTTTATGTGACAAAGTAGCATTGAAAAAATCGAGTTTTTTAAGCAGTATAATTTCAGATATTTCATATAAAAAGGTAATTTTTAAAACAATACTCTTTATAAGCATATTTTTAAAAGATTCATAGTATCTTCATTTGAATTGAAAAAGTCTTTGTTTTAATTATTTAGGCTAGAGACGGATATGTTTAATTTTCTTTTTTTTTCCTAAATTGAAACTAAAATATTTTTAATCAAAAAATTTTCGGTTTTTTAAGACCTAATAACATTTTCTCATTATTTTTACATAACTCTCAATTAGCAAAAAAGCAAGCTAAATCAAATAACTTTATAAAATAATAAAAAATTAAATGGACGAAAAGTATAATTCTATAATTTCTTCGCCACTTTTCGAGTTTTAAATTTAATCTCTGAGTTTTTGATTTTATTGATATAGCTTTACCTGTGTTTAATAAATTCAAATTTTGATATTGAATACTTGTTTTCAAATTGATAAAACGTTCATATTTAAGAAACTCGTTTTAAATGGGTCGAAAATATTAAATGCAATTATAAATTTATGATTTATACTTTCTACTATTTTTTTAATACTTAAATAAAGATTTTGGATGGTACCTGTCTAACCAATGCTGATAATTGAAAATACTAAGTAACCAAAGCCTTTCTTAATTTTTTTTTTTTTTTGTGTACGGAACAACTAGAGCGACGGGGAATTTTATGGTGCAATAGCTCGGTATAAATTACTTTGTTTTTTCTTATCATTTTTATTAGTATACTAATTTATGAATATACAAAATATTATTTAAAATTGCTGGAATGAACTTGAAGGGAAAAAGAAAATTAACAAAAGCACTAAATAAAATGCTATTTTGTTCTTAAGAAAGCTTTAAATGTGATTGGAATGTAAGCTATCTTTTGAATTTTTAATTTTAGATGTGAATATTATAGTTATCCTATAGCACCATTATAGAAGTAATGTTGGCTATTCTTTATATTCAAGCATGAATATTACTACAAACTTCGATATTTATTGGTTATGCTTATTGTAATTCTACTTTCCATCCAGTAATAAATCAAATCAAACTAATAGATTTTGACCAATAGATTTGAATTGCATTCTAATTGGATTCAAATTGGCTGATTTCAACGGTTGCTATTACTACATAATTCAGTCAAGTATGCAAGAGTTATACAATCACTTATAAATTAGCTCTACGAAAGAAAAAAAAATAGATAGCTTTAGATTAGATATTAAATGTTTGTTGTAAATTGTGATATATTATGATATTATACAGGCTGAACGCAATCAAAGCATTTGCTAGAAGCTATACAAGCGAAATAGCTAGAGCTAGAAACGAGATCCCTTCGATAGCCTGCAAAGATGCCACCAAATCGGATTTAAAATCTTCATTCGATAAAGAGAAGTATTTTAAGGTAAGACCAAAGTATAGTAATCGTTTTATATTGCCAGTATAATTAACATTTTTGCTTATTTAATAGCTTTTTTAAAAAAAAAATTGGAAATTTCTACTTTATTTTTTTTACTTTGCATTACTAGCCTTCTGGAATTAAAAAGGATGAACTAGGCTTGTTGTTAAATGGAAAAAAATGTATTATAGCTGATTCACCATTGTTTTTTGTAAAAGCTTTAGGCTGGCGTAGCAGTATTGTAACCAATAGCTTAGGAAATAGAGTTTATGGTTATAGATTGTCGATAGTAACGTCTAAAAAGAGCGTTTCACAGCTGGCTGTAATCAGAAATAGGGCTCGAAGGAGAATCAGAAAAGCGTTTCAACAACTAGCACCTGATCACGGGAAAATGAGTAAGAACCTTATGCCTTTTTTTTATATCATTTTCCTTCTAAATGTGCGTCCCTGAAAACGATTATATCAAGCAGGTTTTCAATGTCGGCAAGACTTGGTGATTTTTGATTGCTTATACCTAAGACTTTTTATTTAAAATAATAGACTATGACTACTTGGTTGTGCCGAAGCCTGCTATAGTTGACGCTAAATGGAATGATATTTTAGATCAAGTTAAAAAATCACTGATTACTTTATCAAAAAAAATCGCTACTCTGCCATAAACCTTTTCAAATTACTCTTAGACTATTTGCTACTTAGACTTTTCATTTTTGATAATTGGGAGTCTTTGGCTGAATATTGATATTTATTTTCCAATAGCTATCATTACTTTGAAGTGGCTTAGCTTCAAATATCCTATTGGCCACTACTCCTTTGAGACTAATATTATTCCCAATAGATTTACTGATTTCTCTTTTTAAATTCTCACTAAACCAATATTTATTTTTTCCATTCAAGCTTTCTCATTATTTGTACATTTTAATAACTGAAATTTTCCTAATTTGTATCTCATTTGACCTTCGCGTTGGTAGCAAATTAACAGCCTCAAATCCGCATTCATATATATTATTGGCTTACAGAATATATTTTGAAAATTTCTTATAAGTATCCAATAGTCGTTTCATATCATGCATTCTTTAATTTACTAATTTTTTTTTGATCAGAATTTAATTCTCAATGTAATTTAAAATCTTAAAATTTTTTCTTGGTCAAAATACAGCCTTACCAATCTCAGCTCTATATCACTTTTTAAATTATAGTTATTGCTATTCCTGTCCAATATGTCTAGCAAAATAGAAGACCAAGTAAAAAAACTCGATATAGCCTTAGAGGATGTCGAAAAGAGTATCAAGCCTATATTAGAATTTTCACAACATGAGAATCTCATCAAACTTAGTACCCTAGAACGTTGCAAAGTCGAAGCATTAATTGCATACTCTCTAAACACTTTAATCTACATTTTTATTAGAATAAACGGGTTTTCTCCTCAATCACACCCTGTAATGAACGAATTAAAACGCATTCAAAACTCAATAACTAAAATCAACGAAGCTGAAGAGTCTTCTAAGAAAAGTACTAAAAATTCAACTTTCCAGAATACTTTTTATTTTTATTTCTCGATTTTAACTTTTATTTAACTTCACTATCATTATTTTTTCCCTCTAGGAAAACTTGTCGTAGATTCTGAAGCCGCTAAAAGATTCATAAAACATGCCGTTGAAAGCTCTAAAAATTAATTTACTTCTATTCATTCACTTTTTGATCGTAAATTATTTATACACCCACTTCTCATATCACCCTTTCCCGATCCTATTATTCAAATAGCTAAACACTGATAAAGATCAGAATTTATACCCTCTCCTTTTTTTTTTTTGATTCAATCGGCGCCTTATTAACAATCGCATACTTGAAACTGCAAATAATCGATATTGCTAGATCACCTTTCTTCTCTCCTACAACTTTCAGTACACTATAAACTTATCTCCATACCTGTTGTTTTATTTCTTTCTGTGCGCCTCTAATTAAATTTCAACAATCATTTAGTTATTTTTCCCTTTATTTTACCAGCTTTAATCAGCACTTTGATAATTATTTTAGATTAATAGTGTATATACTTTTATGCAGTTAAAAAATTTACTCTTTATCTTCTGACGCTGTTTATCCCATGAGTTTTATTTCTCAGATTTAGCTTAATTATGGAAATCTAATACCCAATGCCAGCTTTAATAATATCCCTTTTTTGAATTAATTCTTTTCGAGTTCAAATCTATAAAATAAAAATTTGATATAAAATAACACTAAATTTCAATAGTATTAATAATATCAATAGTAGCCCCGATTTTGTGTCTTGATAACGTAAAAAATTAAAAAAAAAGTTAAATTTTATTAAATAATACCAATTGGTTAACTACCTTAATTTTGACATTCTGGAATGGCGTTATTTGTATCTAATTGAAATTTCAATTTGACATTCATTTAAATAAAACTATATCAAAAATATTTAATAAAAAAAATTTTTTAAATGATTTTATCACACGTTTATTAAATCTAAGAATGAAAAATATAAGTATGGTTTAAATTTGTGTTTATAATGTATTCTTTTATCTATAATTTAATATTTTTTTATAAATCACAAGTTTTTTATTCAAAGACACAATAATAATTAATGTATACAATACAGATATTATATTGATTAAACTTTCAATAATTTATAGTAAAATTCTTTATAAAATCTTTACAATTTATAAATAATCGATTTAAATTAATATAAATATTTATTTATTGTAATATTTACACAATTTTGAATATTTTTATACAACGAATTAAAGAATTGGTAAATATAGGTTGAATGAGATTAAAACTATATAAATGTAACATCTAGTTGATTAATAATTTTAGTATATCTTTCATTTTTGTTATTTTTCAATTTCATTCTTTACCTTTAAGAAAAAAATTTTATTACCTATAAGCCGACTACTAAGGACAAAATGTTTTGATGTAATAAGTATCTCATCTAATTAATTGTTTTTAAATGCAATGAAGTATGTGATATTTTATAATTAATTAAATTGAACTTGATAGCAAGTCACTCATATAAAACGAATCCTGTTTTTTTTTATAGAAAGTTATTATCTTATTTAAATTAAATGAAAAAGAACTTATAAAATTCACTAATAAATAAGTGATTTCTTATTTTAAATTCTCTAATATATAAATTATAATAAAGATATATATGTTATTTTAATGCGAGAAAAAAATCTACCATTTTAATTTTTAATAATTGATATAGTTGATGTTTTAAAAATTTATAGGCGTTTTAATTACAAAAAGCAATATTTTTTATATAAGATGTAAATTTTATGCTTCGCCCAGGATTATTGATAAAATAGAATGATAGATAAAATAAATATAGTATATTTAAAAAAAATCACTATTATTCTTGCATAAAATTTTATTAATTCTAAATTATTCGTAATTGCATATATTTTATATTTCAAAATAGTTTAATTTTATTAAATTATAAATTATATAAATTTTATTAGGTGAATTATAATAGTAAAAGTTAATCAATAATAAATTTAACATATTTAAATAATCAGTTACCATCATATGATATATAAAAGTATTTTAGTATATTTTTATATAATATTTAAATAGCAATAAACGTGAAAAAAAGATAAAAAGCTTAATATTTTTTATAATAAATCATAGTATCCTATATCTATAAGGTAGTTTAATATCTTTAAAAAAATTAAAAAATGTTGTATAAAAATCATAATTGATCTTATTTATAATCTACATATTTTTAATTCATGATTATTCACTCAGTTAATATTTATTTTATTCAAAAATAGTTTGGAATTAGGGCTTAAAATTAATATTTAATGTAATATTATCTATTCTCTGAAACAAATTATAATTAAAATTTTAACTGAACTTATTATTATTAAATTTTTTCTGTTAAATTAAATATAACCTATATATTTTTATAAATTTATTCATCGCTTAAATAAAAGATTGTGAATTCTAATTTTTAATATAAAAAATATAGCATATTTTTAATATTTTATGTTTGCTAGTATTTATTTTAATGCGATAGAGAAATATTTACCCTAATAGCAATTCAAAATTGATATTTTAACAACCTTATTTCGGATTAATCGCTTTTTACTTATAATATTTATCTTTTAATATATATAATAAGAATCTCATTTAAATTTTCCTATCTCTAAATTATTCTGGATAAAAATCATCTCAAAAAAAATTCAGTACTCTAAATGATAATTTGCAATTGAAATTAATAAAAAATAAGAGATTATCACAAAAATTTCGAGCAATTACTATAATTAGCCCATTTGTTATTGAAATTAATTAACTGCGATAATATTTTATAATAAAGTATAAAGAAATTATTACATACTAATTAAAATCTTCAATACGCATAATATGCTTAAAATCTATGCGAAAATTTATAATTTTTTTAGATTATTGTTAATATTTAAATGAGTTTATAGAATTTTTCAGAGTTTTGATTTAAGTATTATACGAATAAACTCTAGTGAATTTTATACATTTTGTAGAATTCTAATACGATAATTTATTATATATTCCAATTTAAAGATTTATAATTTGCTACTTCGGTCTAAATCTAATATTAAATAATAAAATCATGCGATTAGCAACAAAAAGTGTGGTAGTTATCTAAATAGCTTGCTATATCTGATTGATTCAAACCATAAAAAAATTTATTGATTCTACTAATTACATAATTTTCGAATCAATAGTATAAACTAGTTTTTGATCGATTAAATATAGAAATAAAATGATTTTAAAAGCGAATATATTAAATTTTGATATTTATACTTTAGATAATTCTATAAAAAATGTTATAATAAGAATTATTACAAGTATATATTTCTTCAGTAATTTATCAAAAAAAATCAATTTTCGTATTTTTTTATAAATAATATTACTGATTGATTATTAATGTTATTAAAATTCAATATAAATAGACAAATTGATAAACTGATAAACTGATAGAATAAAATATAATGGTTAATTATTTTCGAGCGGTTTTATAAATTAACAATAGTGAATTAGTCATCAAAAATCACACAATTTATGTTTTCAAAAATATTAATATATTAGGAAATTTTTGAAATTCAGATTTTTTTATAAAAAAATTTTATACTCTAGTATAATCCCAAAATAATTTAACCCTGATAATAAATGGTTATAAAAAATCATACTAATATTATTATAATAAAACTAAATCAGATTATAAATAGATATAATAAAATGATTCTGTTTACTATACCATTGTTTATATCGTGATATATACCCTTTATTTTATAAAAATTTTATTATTTATTAATATGGAATTGATAAAAATTTTTATTAAAATTATTTTTTTTTAAAAAAACGATTATATTTGATTCAACTTGAATTTTTAAATATAAAACTAATTTAAATAAATTTTCACACAAATATTTAAAATTTTAGAAGTGAATTATGTTTTAACTAATAAGTGCTTTAAACACTTAAATATCATATAATTTAAAATTATTATACTAAAAAAATTTTAATTGATTCTATTCAATTTATAAAAAGCTTTATTTACTAAAATTTAAACGTCATTTTTTTATGACACCTTTATTAATTTAAAGTAGGAAACTAGAATTTCATGTATCTATATTGATGGATATTTCATTTAATTTATGCATTTAATTTATGCATTTAATTTATGCATTTAATTTATGCATTTAATTATTTTATCAAAAATGTTTTAGATGTACTTTTAGAAAAATTATTGAATCATCTAAAATATTATACTAAAGAGACGGTAAATATTAAGAGTTACCATCTTATTGAATAATAATAAACAAAATATTAAAAACCAATAAAATAAGTGAATTAAATTAACTAATAAAATCTTTTTTGATCCATATAATGTAAAATTCGCCACTATTCACATCCTAATCATCTTATCTTTCCTAAAGGCACACTACTATCATATAAATATTTTGCCTTAAATTTTTTACGAATATGAAGATTTAAGGCTTTTTTGCTTCAAACTAATATATTTTGATCCAAAGGACTAAACCATAAACTCTATCAATCCTAGAATAGATCGAAGTAATGGCTGAGATAATGTAAAAATTCTTACGTGTAAAGGGTCGTAACCAGGAAAAATAGTGTCCTTACTATACAAAAATGATATAAATTACATATTTAACAGTATATCCAGAGCTTACCAAAGCGCTTGCGTAGATTAAATCAAAATTCTTCTGGTAGTCGTTGACCGAAGAGGAGTGCAAAATTGAACCCCGTTATTTCCAAAAGGCTAGTTCAATAAACTAAATTTTACCACCACATAATGATACAGCATCGAGCCCATTGAACGGAATTAATTCCACTCTCTGTGAAATAAGTTGACCCAAATATAAGCTACTAGTCAAGATTGCTATTATTTAAACCGTAATATTCAAAATACGCTTTCAATCTACACTACAGAGAATCCTGATGTTCTAATTTCCAGTATTTTGAGGTATTTTATCCCCTAAATTGACTCCACTTTGACCCAAGCTACATTGATTAACCTGCAAAAAGGGTTGAAGTTTTTAGGAAAATCTAAGCAACACTTCAAATACGAAAACACAGTGATAATGATTCAAGAGACATCAGGAGCTCTCATAATCAATAATACTGAAAAAATCTCCAGATAATTCAAATGCATTGTAAGAATGAACAGAATACGATCTCAAATTATTCTTACAGAAGCACTCTGTTGCTGATCTAAGAACCTCGGGTATAACCTTCATATATCTTTCTCAAGTATTGCCACCGATCTCAGGTAAAACCATTGTTAAACTGGTCTTGTCCTCAAAAGGGGAGCTCTATAGAGACTAATCAAAGATCCCAGTAGGAATAAGAATCGCTACATTCAATTTTTAATGGAAAAAACTGAAGAAAATCTTATGTATTCGGTGTATAGTACAGACGGAATTTAGAATCCAATTAAAGAGCCCATCCTCAATGAAAATAATTCAGGAGGAGGTGAAAAAATTTTTACAAGTTTTCTTTTTCACATAAAGGCTGAGCTGCAAATTCTCCCTCATTCATGCCATAATTTTATGATTGAACCTTTGATCTCATTCAAAGCGTCACAATCCCATCAGTACAAAATTAATCTGAATTGGGAGTCAGCAACATCCTGGAAGAATAGGTAGCCGCACTATTATCAAAAAGTGAATATCAACGAGACCCAGAAGAAGCACCTCGTCTTCTTTATCCAACTATTCACGATTGATAAGGAAACCGGTGGGTTTCTATTAGTGCTAGACCTCAATAAAATGAATCGCCACTCTATATAACAGAAATTCGACTTGCAAACTCTCAAAAAATTTGCAAAATTATTCGATTCAAGGACTATCTGATATTTTTATACATTTAGGAAGCTTTAATTCTTATCTTAATTCAAATGATGTCGAGGAAATATCTCTTGATGTACTGGAATTACCACTATTTTTTGTGCCACGAAAATAAATTTGGACCATAATAGATTCTTCTGATAACACCAAGAAGCTACAACTAATGATGATTTAGAAGAGTTCCAATCGGGTTTAGGTTATAACTTTGATAAAAAATCTTTTATTTGACTAAGAGAGCAATGAAATAATAAAAAAACATATTAATTTAACTTAAGACCATGAAGCTTTCATTCAAGGTAAACGAAAATATATATTATAAATACCTATAAAAACAAATAAAATTCCTGGTTATGGCCAATAATACCAGATAAATGACACTCAAAGTACCTCTAACCAAGATTAGGGACCTAGAAGAAAGTACAGAAGCCTATTTTATGCTGTAAAAACGAATTGGTATTTCTATCGAGATTCATCGGAAAATCTCAATCGATTTTGATCACCCTTATATCAAGGCTTGTGATAATTTTTCGACTTTTGGAGAACGAAAATTACTTTCTGTAGAAGATGAAATCATAGACTTCGACAGCTATTCTGGCGAAAGATATCATTCGGATTTTTATGTAAATAAAATCCTAAAAAAAAAAAAAAAAAAAAAGTCACCCGGATCCTATTTCCCTGGAAGAAAAAACCTATTTCATAAAATTGGATCTTGCTATAGCTCTCGAAACCCGAATTGGAAGTGTTTTCAGATTCCAGCGACACAGGCTAGAAGATAGCCGTTGAGCCTCACACGTATTTTGAACTATGGAATCGAATCAAAGCGAAATTTAAAAAATTCCAAAGAGCCTTAAACAGTATTTATTGCGCTTAGGCCGATGATTTTGATAAGTCTCTACATGTTAGAATACTCAAAAAACTATATGGCTCCTGAAATTTATGGAATTATTGAGGAATATCTTTCCCAAAACTTCTCAATATATCAGAAAATATATGTGATAAATTACTGAAGATTAATACTAGGCCTAAAGTACATATTATCCTTCAGTGCTCAATCCAGTAGATGTTCCAAGCAGATTGACAGAAAAAACTGAGCGTTTTCTTTCACAAGAGAAATTCTAAACACTAAGTTCAGAATAGGGGCAACGGGATGTGAACCTTTTTGAACCAGAAAGTAAAAAGAAGGTGTAAGCATACTTCAGCTGGATTTTAAATACGAAGGTATTAGGCGAGAAAATACTGAGTTACGACCGTTACGGGCTCAGGAACCCTTTTTCCTTCCTACATTCGACCCTAATTTCCCAAATTCTTTAGAATATCAGACGAGGATAAGAAAAAACGACTCTTTTGAGGTCGATGTGGAAGTCAAAAATCTATTTTTTGGACCTCATGTACCTTTATACCTCACAAAAACTCCTACTACAAGCAAAAAAGATCATACCAGACCCAAAAAACGGAAATAAAGTACTCTCGACAAACAATTATTAGAGATTGATAAAATTTAGGGCCATAGGAGTCTCCTCAAAACCCAAGGTTTCGGAAATTTGGTTTTTGACTGAATCTTTTTGAGATTATAACTTATCCTGCCTCCATCAAGGTTATTATCTATCCAGCAGTACTTTTAAACTGTAGAATTTCATACAAGATAAGATCTGAGATCACAGCTCCGTAGATAATAAAATATCTGGCGGATATTTATACTATAGATAAACTAAAATTAGGCTCAATTAAAGCCTGAAAATCTGCTTTAATAAAATTAGCATCAAATCCCAAAAAATATGAAAACGACACAATTATTTCCAAATTCAAAGAGCTTTGGAATTACTCTTTGATTAAATAATTTTTCATGCTTTATTGAAATTTTTCCAGTGATAAGATTATTCAAGAAATGGGATCCTACTATTTATCTCTCTTTTAGAAATATAGCCTCCAAAATTAGCTGGATTTTTCCTACAGCGATTTTTTGAGAGCCAGTGGCATACAAGAATAAATAATGGATGCAGCCGCATAATCTAATGGGTGCTAAATGTTTTCAATTTAGCACTAAAAGAAAATCGAACTGGCCGACCAATATAAAAGTCTTGCAAAATATCGGCAAACACAGATTCAATCTTGTCTCCTATGTATGCTCACGCGACACTCAATGGAAAGCTACCTTCAACGCTTCTTTCTATACCACACACATTAAATATAAAGCGATTAGTTAATAAAAAACATAGATTTTTAAATGTTAAATCAATTCCTTTATCTGTCTATAGCATTTTTAAGCACATTCGATCTATATCATAGTTAATAAGCCATGGAACCGACACAGCTATACATAAGAGTAGGGCTATCGCAGCAGTACTTGCGGCTATCAAGGGTATAAAATCAGTTGAAATAGTCTCTAACGCATTCTGATCTTACTATCCTATTTCTATACATATTATTGGATCGCAAGAAATTCTTCAAATAACTTATATAGTTAGATATTAAATTTTTAGTAAGTTAATATATCTTATCTCTGAAGCATAATATATATTAATTTTGGCTTTAAAGAGCTCAATTAATATATTTTAGGAGGCAAGGATAAATTTTAAGTCCTGATCAACCGTTGAATTTTACCTTTACCTAAAGATGGTGATGATAACAGAATCGCGTATTTTACAATATATACGACACAAATTTTTATTAGTTCACTTTATCTCACATATTTTATTGATTTTTAGTTTTCGGTTTAGTATTATCTAATAAGATAGTAACAGTTAAAATTTATTCTTTCCGCGTATAATATGTATCGATATTTATTTTAACAAAAAAATTATGAAAAAGTAGTATATTTAAATTATATAGATGATAAAAAGTAAATTTATTTCCTTCTAAGGATATCGAATAAGTATTTTGGATCATGTTTATGTTTAGATTTTACACAATATATATATAAATAATTTTATTATAATTTAAATGTCATAATATATTTTGGTTATAGCACAATCAAAGAAAATATCGAAAAATTGGTAAATTTCCACAGCTAAATAATATAATTGATCTACAAAAATTCATCCAAAATAAATATCTAAAAATAAAAAACATATATAAGTACTGTATTATTCTTTTGAAATAAAGAAAATATCGTCAAACAAGGCTTAATATTCCCAGTAGTTAGCTATTTTATTCTTTATAAATTTTAATTAATTAACTATCGTAAAAAACATTCACATTGACAGTATTCGAATATAAAATATTTCATCGTGTTTTTTACATCATGATTTTATATTTTCAGAAAAAAAAGCAAAAAAAAAACTATTTAATATATTAATTCTTACTTATATTATGAGTTTTAGATTTTTTTAAATAAATTTTTTTAGTAATTTCAATCATAAAAAAAATCGTAATTTTCATTATCATACTGATTCCGTTAAATTAATTCATATGTCTTTCTTATTCGTAAAAAATCACAAACATTTATTTTTGATAAAGGTTGTGTTATTTTAAATTTTTTAATTTTTATTCATATATTTATAGTAATTTAAATGATAAGATATTTTGCTATCAAATAATAGTTAGTTGAATTTTTGGTGTTTTTTATATTATGATTTTCAAATAATATCGAAATAGGATGGGCAAAAAACTATGTAAAAATAAAATTATAATTTATCAATAATATAATTTGAAGGTGTATAAAACTTATATATATCAGTAATATGTAAAATCAATAGATACAGCATACCAAAATTTCAGATTATGGTTGATTAGTAGAATCATAATTATAATGTTTCCATAAACGCTAAATTTTTTTTTTAAATATTCAAGTTATAAAAACAGCATTTTCTTGTCAGCTTGTAGAAAAATCTGTTGTGCATATTTTTGATTTGAGATAATCTAGATAATCTATCAACTATAACGAACAAATGGTTTTTAGCTGAAATTTTCTAATTTTACTCTTCATATATGCAACCATTGGTGAGGCTTGTTAAGTGGTTTGCAATTCTAGAACCTTGGTCCTAAGTATATCTTTTTTTTTTTTTTTTGATCCTAAGTATATCTTTTGAACTGAAGTGTAGTAGCAAAATTTTTAAATATTTAAAGCTATTAACTATTTGTTGTTGGTTAAATTTACAGGTGGTGAATTTAACATTTACTAACCAAAAATTTTTAAAAGTTTGAAGAATTAACAAAT
>LSSN01006039.1:0-14011 GCA_001970855.1 Smittium culicis | reverse complement strand
TTCTGTTATCTTTACCACTGGATAGTAATAGGCTGGGGTCTTTGAGGCACCAAGAGAGGGAGAGAATGCCTCTGTTGTGGCCAGAATAGAATTTGGTAGGAGATTTAGCGTTACGGAGATCCCAGGCAAGAATGACAGGAGTTTTGTCGTCGTCGAGGGAGGTGACAAGCTGGGTTGGACTGTTGGGGTGCCATTTAACGGCAGAGACGCCAGATCTGGACATACCGTTAGAGGAGTTCATACCTTGGTTAAGATCGAGACCGAGGTTACCAGAATGGGCGAGATTCATAACTTCACGGCGATTTCTCAAGTCCCAAACAGCAGTAGAGCCAGAGTTTGAGGAGGTGGCCAAAATTTGCTGGACTTGGTTGTTCCAAGATAAGTCGGTGACGTCTTCAATTCTTGAGGAGCGGGCACCAGGGGAATAAGATTTAAAGTCAGAAAGGGCATCCCAAATCAAGATCTAAAATAAATAATAGGGATAAGGTTTTAGGGAGATAAGTAAGGAGGGAATTAGGTAAGTAAGAGGAGGGAGGAAAGATGGCTATACCTCTCCGTTGGCGGCACCGGAAGCAAGAAGGTTATTTTGGAAGGGGTTAAATTGGAGACCAGCAACAGCACCAGTATGATCGGAGGAGTTGAAGATGGGGGAGACTTTAGAGATATCATTAGAGTCAGTGATTTCCTTTGGATCCCAAACAGAGATCTGACCGTTTTCCAAACCACCAGCCAGTATTCCGTGGGGACGATTTTGAATGGGGTTGGACCAAGCTAAACGATGGAATCTAAAGGTAAAATTTGGGGGGATAGTTAGAAATTTGGTAGATACAAAGAGGGTAAGGAAGGAGAAGAAAATTGGGAGGAGGAAAGAAAAAGAAAGTAAGGAGAAGAAAATTGTGAGGGGGAAAAAAAAGAAAGTAAGGAGAGGGGGGGATACCTTCCAGAGGCAGAGATGGAGGCTATTGAGCTTGTAGAGGAACTAGAATCTTTAGAGTAGCCTAATATATCATAAAAATGTAGAGTAGAAGTGCTGGAGAAAGTGGCGTCCATAGCACCGGCTACGGTTCCGCAGGCTATGATAGATTTTTCAGCTTGGGGGGACCAAGCTAGAACTGCGGTGGTATCCAAGTTAGCGTAGACCATATTGATACTGGAGGTATATTGGTAGTGAGAGATAGAAATGAAAAAGGCAGAACTTGAAGAATAAATGGAATTGAGAATAGATATAGAAAGAGAGAAAATATATAGATAGTGATTGATGAAAGCGAAGAGAGGGGGATAACGGCTATTTGAGGTAATAGAAGTAAATCAGTTGGGTGGGGGTGGGGAGAAGAGAGACTGAAGAAAGTTCAAAAGCAGTATATGAGGAGGTATATTAAAGCTGAATAAGAGGAGATATTAAGGCAGAATAAGGATATGTATTGTTGATAATAGGCGTTTTGTTAAGCGCTATAAAGACTCGAAGTGATAATAATGGGACTAAGCCATAATAAACCACAGCATATTTACAAAACTAGCACTAAACAGCCATCTATTGGCTGAAACTATACCAATATAAGGTATTTGAGTATTAGCGATAATTATTGGTAGAAACTATAAGTCTTTTCGTAGAATGCAACAGCTTTGCGTTCATTGGACTATCACCTCCACAAGACAGTATAAGAAGAAATAATTGGGCTAGGAGATGGAAGAATAATTAAAAGCTATTGGCTATGACCGAGCTATTTATAGGCAAATAGGGTGGCAATGATAAAAAGGCATAGATAGGGAGGTTACCAATGATGGGAATTATGGATTTTAAAAGGGGGTTAAGGCTCATAAATAGGCCTATTGCTAATTGCTTGGTTTGGGAGGGATAGCTATTCTGGGAGCAAATAGCAGATGAGATTTAGCTTGACTACAGTAATGAAGCTTAATAAGACGCGTTTCTGTCCAGCTTAGCAATTATTATGATTAATTGCGGACAGCGGATTTTATTGCCCAAATGCCAATAAATACAGAGAGTTTAATATTAGAGGAATGCCGCGGATCTCAAGCTCATGCTCTATTGTATTGGCCAATCACTATTTTATAGCAACGTGTGATTGGATGATTAGTGTACCTTTTGAGAGAAATCAAGCTAATGAGGATGAAAGGTGAAGTTCGTGTTTAACTATTGGCTGAGCATTATTGAATTATGAACCTCCACGACTTTAAGGTAATTGACAAGCCAATAGCCACTCGATCAAGAAAGAATAATCGATTCAAATAGTAGACTATTCTGATTGGCGAATAGGCTCAATAACTGGATTGCTGTATAAAGTAGGAACTGAACACGTAGCCTATAGATACGTAACATATGTATATTAATCGCTAATCAATATTGGTCGCTAGCCAATAATGGCACATGAATAAATTAAACTAACGAATCATGGTCCATAGAACACAAAGTGTTGGCAATGTGACTTTACAAGAGCGAGGCTAAATTGGAATAAACGTTTTTAGATAGAAAGCTCCTCTATCTAACTGGGCAGGCGAATTGGTTCTACAGAATAACTACGTGGGCAGGTGGAAGGAAACTGCAGCATAACAAAGTGATCAGACAATTGATTTTGCTACGGGGGGATGGCTAGGGATTGAGTTCAGGACAAGTCCAAACTTGGATTTATTACTGCGAAGAAACCTAAACAATTAACAGCACTAATTGCTGCTAAACAATTCGCTTTTCGCGCTAATCTGAAATTTACCAGACAACAAATAGCTGGCCAATAATATGGTATATAGAGTCAGTCCATCTTATTGGCTGTAGAAAGAATTGCTGCCACTCAAAGCGACTCTTTCTAGGAATTTCTGCTCTTTAAAGTCTGATATTAGAGGCTTTTTGACTGTAAAAATATCTGATGGGAATTATCGCTCAATAATATAATTCTGCTATATCATCTATTTTTTTTTTTAAATTTTTTAGAATATTAGTCGCCTTACTTTTATTTTTATTCCCCCTCAAAATTTAAAGTTATAGAGCTCCTTAACTTTTCTTTAACACATTTGAAGTTTCTTCTGCAACCTTCTAATTTTAAAAAAAAAAAAAAATTCAATCTCACCCCCCTCCCCTTCAGCATCTCTCACTCCCTAGATATAAAAATGGTAACTTCTTAACTATATTCAATTATCTCCCCAATCACTGTATTTCTTCCTCCCTTCATCACCCATGCGATCTACCTCTCGATTCTTTCTTCGATTCTATTAATCACAATTCCCTGCTAATTATTTACTCTTGAAATTTATCTTTTCGACAAAGACAATCTAATCCATATCTACAATCGTATCTTATTCTTTATTAGAGCCAAGTCCAAGAAAAAGCTGTTGGAGGTGCCTTGTTCGGAATAGGCTTCTTCGTCTTCACCTACTACTCTATCTGGACCCTACTCGTCGTAAACATCTCCTTAATCTCCTTATTTATTTTTTTATTTTTTTGCTTTCTTTATCCTTCGTTACATACCCCTTCTTTTTACTCTATCTACACCTCTGAGCCTTATTGCCCTTTCCCCCTTTTCTAACTCTTTTCTTATCATCATGTGTTTGTCTTACAAATAGCCCTTCATTGATAAAGACCACTTCCTGCGCTCGCTCTTCCCTTCTCAGTGGTACGCCATAGCTATCCCTGTGTTCCTGCTTGTAGTCGGCTGCGCTGGTATCTTCGGCTTCATTTCTATGGTCATGATCAAGTCCAACAAAAAAGACACCTCCAAAAAATCTTCTTAGCCAACCACCCAATAATCTCTTTTTTACTATCCCTCCCCTTTCTCTATCCAATCATCCTCTTCATATCTTCCCTGTCAATAAAAATAAATCGCTAAATTTTTCTTTGATCCTCCAAAATAATTCTATTTATTGTTTATCTTCATTTTACACAACTCGTAATATTATATTATTTACCTTACTAAATTACAAGCTCTTCCCTAATCTCTCTCTCCTCTCCCCCCCCCCTCAACCCAAACAATCTTACAATGGTCATGCCCATACCTAATATAAACGTCCTCCAAATCGGCTCCGGCGGTGTTGGATGCGAAATTCTCAAGAATCTCGCCTCCTCTGGTTTCAACAAAATAACTATCGTAACTACCCCCTTACTCCCCTCAACAAATAACTATTTCTCTTATTCACTCTTTTCGCTTTTCTTTACACCCTTTATCAATTTATCTACGTACTATCCTCCCTTCCCCTAAATAACTTTCTTTTATGTCTAGATTGATCTCGACACCATAGAACTATCGAATTTAAACAGACAATTCCTCTTCAAAAGTTCTGATATCGGAAAACCCAAAGCCACCGCTGCTGCTGCCTCCGTCAATAAAATGTGCCCAAACGCCACCATTACCCCCATCCAGGATAATATCAAAAATCTTACCTACAACTACCAATGGTTCTCAAAATTTGACATTGTAATAAACGCCCTAGATAACTTAGGTACCATATCCCCCCCCCCTCCTCATTTCTCTTCCTTAGCTACCACATATCCCAACCGCTCTTTTACATATTCCTCTTCACTACATCCTTTATTTAATACAAATAGACGCAAGAAAGCACGTAAACTTACTATGCCAAGTCACTAACCTACCTCTAATAGAAACTGGTACCGCTGGGTATACTGGCCAAACTACCGTCATCAAAAGAGTACCCCCCCCCCAATTTCCCTTCACTTTTATTCTACTATACCATTTACCAGCTACGCTCTGGCTTCTCTCCCCCCCATCCCTCATTTTATCTCTCCCGCTTTAATCTTATTTTCTTCCTTTATATTTTCTTTTTCTTTTTCTGCTAGGGATATACTGAATGCTTCGAATGTCAACCTAAACCCTTAGAACAAAAAGTTTACCCTGTATGTACCATAAGAAACACCCCTTCAACCCTAGTCCATTGTGTCGTATGGGCCAAAGACTACTTATTCGTCCAACTATTTGGTAACGATTCTCTTAAAGAATCTGACTCTATGCTTCAAGACCCTCAAAGTAATTTACCTCTCCCCTCTCCCTTCTCTTTACTTCATATTTTTTTCTATACTTCATTTTTATTTCTATCCTTTTTTTTTATTTCATTTAATTCCTCTTCTCCCCCTCCCCTTACTAGTCGATGAAGAAGAACAACTTAAAATGGCTAAAGAATCTCAATCCCTTAAAAATATCATGAGCAATATAAATTCTCCTGATTTCCCTAAACTCGTCTTCAATTCCATGTTTGGAAATAATATTGCTGAACTTTTAAAGCTCGACGATATGTGGAAAAATAGACCTAAACCTACCCCCATCTTCTTTGACCAACTCGCCTCTTCTCAAATAAACCCTGATGTTTATTCTGACATCAATGACAACAAGCTTTTATCCACTGATTCCATCTTTCATATCTGGGTCTCAAGGTTCTTATACCCCACTATACCTCTTTTTCTTTTTTCTCCCTTTCATTATATCACTCCATCTTACCTCAACCACTTCCAATACCCCTTTTTCTATTTATTGAATTTAATCACCCTTTTCTATTTAGCTTGGATAAATTAAAATCAAGGTACTTGAACGATAAAGATATCGGTCTACAATTCGATAAAGACGACGAAGACGCTCTCAGATTCGTCGGTTCTAGTGCTAACCTAAGAGCCTCCGTTTTCGGAATTAAATCCCAATCTTTATTCCAAATAAAAGGTTCCTTCCCCTTCTCTTTTTATTTTATTTTATTTTATTTTATACTAATTCCACCAATTGATCCATATCTTTTTTATATACCAATCCCCCTATCCTGCCCTCCTATTCTCTATCGTTAAATATAATTTACACCAAAAAAACATAATATTATAATTTTACATTATTTTATTCACATTTAGCTATTGCGGGCAATATCATCCCCGCCATCGCAACGACAAATGCTATCATTGCTGGTCTAGCCGTCATTCAAGCCTCCAAAATTGCCTCAAACGATTTATCCTCCTGTAAAACTGTAAAATAAATCTTTTTATACATTTAATCTCATCATTTAATTGAACCACTCTTGCCACGCTTTTTTTTGTTTAAAAATTTATTTCTTTTATCTTTTTCAGATTTATTATGCTTATGGAGGCAGACGCCCACAATTCTTGTACAAAGAACCTCTGCTACCCCCAAACCCGAATTGCTCTATTTGCCAATCTAACTACTACAAAATCAATGTAAATTTCAACTCTACCACCATCCAGCAAATCGCTGACTGTGTCACTGAATACTTGTCAGATAATCTTGATATCTCCAAAAATCTTCCCTTGAATGGAACTGACTCCATAACCCAAGATATTTCTGATGACGATATCGACGATGTCGAATTTTCTATCATTGAAGGAAGCAGGTATTTTATACCTCAACTTTTTTTTTATTTTTTTATAAATTAATGTTATATTCTACCAATTATTTTCATTTATCAATACATATAATATTCTTGTAAAAAATATATACCTATATTTCAACATATTTTTATTTAAAAGGATCCTTTACGATTTCGATTTTGATGATAATGCGGATAAAACTCTTGCTGAACTGAACATTCAATCTAATAATTTGATTACAATCGTTTTTGACCCTCACCACTACACGACACTTGTCCTTTGCCCTACACCATCGTAACCATTCACTTTTTTTTTTTTTTATTTGATTTTTAGCATACAAGCATTATTTTATTTTGTTCAATATATACTATAATATAACTTTTTTTTTTTTTTATATTTAGCGAGTCTGAAATTTTATCTGTTAAACTGGACATGCTGTCGAGCGGCCACTTCTTTTACCCATATAAAACTCGTAAACCTCGCCAAAAATTGCCCGAAAAGGATCAGCTGCACCCTGTAACCAATGGTAAAAATGCTTCTCAGCAGCCCGAACCCGCCACAGACAATAAGCTTCCGCTTAATTCTTCCAGCCACACCAACAATTCAGTCATTATTCTTGACGGCGACGATGACCATGGTGACGGCAATGTCCCAGCTGGTAGTGCAATAAGTAATGGCGGCAGCAACGACATTTCGCACAGTGCCGAAACTGGCAACCAGCACGTTCATGAACTGGTGGACGACGATAGCGACGGCTCTACTGAAGAGCTGGATTCGCATAAACCAAAGAGACAAAGACTCAACTAAGCCCCATTACTTGTCCTCATCCCCTTTTCTCTAATCACTGTTCTTGGATTTTATTATTTGCCAATATATAATTCTATCTATCTCTCCTTTTTTTATTTTTTAAAAAAAAAACTTAGTTTTGAGCGCCTAATAATGAATAATCTCCACTTCCTCCCACATAATTTTTTATATGTTTTAAAATTGTTTATATATCTTGACATTTTTTTTTTGGATAAATTGTGTCCAGTTTTCTAATTTATTTGGGTGGAGGGGTGTATAGGGTGAAGGGAGTAAGATGCGGGGGGTATGTTTAAGTTTGCGGTCTTGTTCCAATTCTTTTCTATTTATTTACTATTTGAATAATAAAAAAAACATCTACATCAATATAATCCCAATATACAATGCCTCAAAAGTTCAAGTTTTAGAAAAAGTAATCAAATGTTATCCCAAACTTTTTTTTTATCTAAGGCTGATGCTGATAAAGACTCTTATTTGTTGTTGATTAATCGCACCGAAAAGTAACTTGGTAATCAAAATAATAATTTTTGAAATTATAAAAATTTTTTAAAAATTTAATTATTAAAATAAATGTCATAAATAAAAGAGCTAGTTAAAAGAAAGAGGAAAATTAGAGGAAATTCTAAATTCCGATTTACGGCACGCTTTTGATGATATTTAAACATTCGTTGGCAAAATTGATTATTGGCTGACACTGCTGTAAGTCTACTTTTTTGCCCTCTATGTCAAACAGCCCGAATTTCAGTTTCTTTGAACTAGTCGATGACAGTAATTTCAAATTATCTGTAAGACTGGTGCATGTTGCGATACGCTCTAAAACGTACTTATCCTGCGAGTTTGTAGACAGAATAGTAATTAGTATAACCACTGCTCTATAAATGAAATCGTAAAGGTTAGAGCTTAAAATTGAGCACAGCGTTAGCAGGAACTTTGGGTGGCAGCATATTAAAAATTTGGCTGCATTCGGATGGTTAACTAGAGTTGCTATTGCTCCGAGCGATGCCAACGATGTCTTAGGATCAAGATCGGCACTTTGGTTTAACGGCTGGCCTTTTTCCGATATTACATTATCAAAATCGATATCAGAAAGTGCTGCCAGTAGATGAAGTTTATGTGACCGATAATTTTCAGATAATCCTAGGCTGGATACTATATCGCCAGAATCTAGGTTAGCTTCGATTATTTTGGTAAAATCAGACTTGCTAATTGTAGGTATTTTTTCAGATCCATTTATAAAGTGCATAAATGCAGTTTCAACAGATGCAACAAGGTTACAGATCAATTCGACAGAGGCACGTCGAATTAAAGTGTTTCCACTAAGAACAAGCATATCAATGATATCTAATCCTTTATAAGTGTTGACCAACTCGAAGGCAGGGTTTTTAGCCAGTGGATCCGAATTATTTGTTGATTGTGGATAAGAGTTTGTAGCTGCAAAATTTGTTAAAGCAAGTAAAGCTTCAAAGTTACATAATTGGTCGTGGTTAGTGTTTGCACATAGAGACAAAAATGGAGAAATCAGAGAGTTTGCAGTAACTGGGCCGTTTGGAGGAAAAGCCAGATTTGGAGGAATAGAAATAGCAATTTTGGCGAGCGAAAGCGCAACAATGAAATCTCTGGAATTGAATTCAAACTCTTTTATTGTACGCGTGTTCTTGTTACTTTGTTCTGTTTTAGATTTGTTCTTGCTCGTAGTTAAAGTGCTATCTGACTTGCTGAGGATAGTAGAGTTTAAGACTAAATTTTTAACAACGCCGAGTTGAACAAGTCGACCACGTAGCTCGGGTATGAACAAAAACGAGTGAATTATATTAATTATTAGGTCAATTTTAGTTGAAGAGCTTGATAGAGTAGATCCATCGTTTACAAATTTGAAGCTAGATACTAAAAATGGTAAAAGATGATGGGATGAGTCGCTACCTACTTTAGAGAGCAGCAAACATCTTTTATTAACAGAATCATTAGATTCTAATAGATCAATCAGCTTTTCTTGCTGTTCTCGTTCTTTAGCCGACTTTTTTGATGCAGATGCTGCATCTTTTTTTTTTAGAGCTGCTTTACGGAGTTTTTGGGAAGCTATTTGGTCTTCTGTCAGTAAGGGTTTGCGGTAAACAAGATTTGAGACAATAGAAATAATTGCAAAATTAATAGAAAGAGTTTTTTCGATATGTAGTCTGTTTTTAAACGAGTCCTTATTGGGATGGGACTTAATGTCGATAGACGAATAGCGAAGAAGGGATGATATTATTTGAGGTAAGAAGCAAATTTTGTTTTTCAAAACTGTTTGTAAACTTAAATAGCCAAGACCTTCAGCTATCAATTCAACAATTTTTAGTTCTAAACTGCTTGAAGATTCGAGAAACTTTGAATAGAAATCTAGTAAGTCGGCACCGGGAATCAGATTTGAAGAAAGGGTGTCAGTAAAAGTAGACTCGGAGATGCTGGAAATTTCTAAATTTTGATCAGGAGCGCTTTGTGAACTTTCTGGAATAGATTCAAAATTTTCAGTTACAGAAAGCTTGGAAAAAACGTTTGCTGCAGTTACAATAATTTCAGAGTCAAACATAGAATTACTAGTAGTTTTTTCTGAATATGATTTAATTTTATTGACAAAGCTCGATAGAAAGCTTGACCCATATTGGTAAACAAAAGATTTGCATTCGTTTCTGGTAAGAATCGAGTCAACGGCATTTAACAGGCATAGTTTAGTTTGAGGAGAATCATTTTCCCATAGATCAAATGCATGAGATATCAAATTTTGAGACATGATTAGATTAGGGCCTAACTTAGAATTCTGTGCAAAAAATGAGGCAGTTAATACGCGTAGGCCACGAGCTTTATCAGACTGAAAAGTAGATGTTATCCATTCAGACAACACAGTCTGTGTAGAAGATACAAACAAGGAAAAATCGTTATTATTTTGGGTGCTATTTTGATGTTGGGGATTTTCAATTTTTTGCAAAATTAGAGATAACAGAACAGAGCCTGCTCGAGATAATTCGTGGTTAGATGAGCCTATTATACTTAATAGCTGTATAAGAGGGCCATTAACTTTTTTGTTAGTGAGAGTTTTAGGAGATAATAAAGGATATTCGTCAGAGTATAAGCATATTAAGAATGGTGAGTTTGAAAAAATGTTATTAATATTAAAATTTGGTAAAGAAACCAATTTAATAACTTGCTGCACAAAAGATAATGAAAGTTCCGAATCACAGCTAAAAGAAGAGTAAAAGAAGAGTTCGTTAAAAAGGATTTTTGTAGCAGATATGATGATTTCAGAGCTACTATTTGAGTCAGAGATGGAAAGAAACAAAGCATTGGGGAATATTGAGGAAACAGATTGATAGTTAAAGATATTCATTTTGTCAAATACAAATCCAGGCTTAATGGAATCTTTGTCATTAATAGGAATTTTAGAGTCCCAGAGGGACAAAAGATTTTTCAAGAAATTTAATGCTTTAGTGGGGCTATCAGAAAAGTCAATACTAATAACTTTTAAGAGTAGATTTACAGTTTGGTGATAAGTAGAATTGTAAGTAGTAAAATTTGGGTATTCAGAGGCGCAGCTAGGGATGGTTGTTGTGGTGGATGAAGAAGTGGTATCTAACGACTGTTTAGTTTTTATCAGTTTAAAGTATAGTTTAATTAAGTTTTCTTGTTGTTCGGAAGATAAAAAATTATTTAAAGAAAAGCTTCTAAGAAGTTGGCTAAACAGAGAATATGTTTTTGATTCTTCAAAGTTATTGGAGTTTGAGTCAGAAGCTATATTGGTAATGAAATCTTGAGAGAAAAGAAGAGAAATCTGTTCACAGGTGTCAGAGGTAGTAGAATCAGTGGGTACTTTTGTTGAATTATCAGAACTTGGAGAAATTGAAGATTTTTTAAGTAAACGAGATAGTTCAGAGACATTTTCAGGTATCTTTTGAGCTTTATCAGAGTCCATAATCTTGGCAGCCAAAGCAAAATCGCTTCTGGCATTGACGAAATCGTTTTTATCCAAGTAATACGAGCCGCGCTCAATCAAAATTTTTGCAGAATTCTCCGGACATCTTGTAAGTTCTAACGCGAGTATTGAAGTAAAAAATAATAGTTTTAAAATCCGTAATAAATTTAATGGCTAGCGTGGAGTTAAATATTTAAGGTACCTATAGTTAGTTGTTCGACTTTGTTATCGAGAGTCATCGTAATTTTTTAAGCAGTGGAGTTAGGTAAATAAAACTATAGAAGACGTTATGATAATTGGTAATATTTTTGAAGGGAGAAAAGGAGTGCTATCACAAAAATTAAGTAAGCTTCTTGACTAGACAAAAAGAGGGTAGAAAGTATGTTAGAAATGCTTATTTAGGATATGTTTTTATATGTTTTTTAGTTTAAAAATGCAAATAGCGATTTGGAATAGATGGATATTTGAGGAAGAGTTAACGGGCTTAGCTATAAACGAACAGATAACTGAATAGTTGTCGAGAGAGCTCAATGCTAAATATATATAACTTTGAAGTTTTTACTATAAGCTAAACATTCTGTACACAGAATAAGTTTTTGAGTACCCATAATAAAACTCATATTCGTCCAATTGTATGCATCAACGGACGCTCGGCTATAATAATTGGCTTATTCTTTGAGTGTGAAGGTCGGATTGGGCAAACCTGACCAATAGGCAGCATAAAATCTGCGAAAATAAAGGGAGCCAAAATATTTGATTGTTTATTTTATAGTTTGTTAGCATTCTAATATGTATAGCGCTTAAAGAGGATGTAGTAAAATGAAATGCCAGTTTAGTACAAGTAATACAATAGTAGAAGTGGTATATAGGAGAAGTGGTAGTATAGTAGAAGTGGTATATAGGAGAAATAGCTATCAGAAATGTAGCAAAATGAACATGGTGTAAGCTATAAATATTTTCTATTTGTTTATACAAAAAATATAGATGAAAAGTCGATTAATGAAAAGGGTTAAACTGGTGAAAAGATCTAGAATTCCTTGTAAAAAATTATGGCATCAACGAGCTTATCTGGCGAGTTGGAGAGGTTTCCGGCTTTAGGTATTTTCCCGATCTGAGTGAAGCCTAGCTTTTCCCATAGCCTAACGGAGGGAGTATTGGAGTCGAACACGAGGTTGAACATGGATGCTTTGAAGCCGCATTTTGGAGCTAGATCTAGGTATGCTTGGCCCAGGGCGTAGCCTATGCTTTTTCCTCTAGCGTCTTTTGAAACGATGAAGCCGCCGTTGCATATATGCGAACAGCGGCCAGGAAAGTTTGGTTTGATGTAGAACATTCCTAGAGCACGGGTTTTCCAGAAATGCATATCGTCAAAGTCAGCTTCGAGGAAAGAGTTGTTATCTTCTTCGGTATTGATTAATATAAATGCGTTGTGGCTCAGGAAATAGTCTTTATATCCAGAAAGCCCCATTTCATCGTCGAAGGGATAAGTGTCGCCGTCTCTAATAACCTCATCGAGCAAACTGCTACAATGAGCAAGCAGGTTGGGTTTGCTAGACACTTTAATGAAAGAGTCTTTATTTAGGTCAGCACTTTCGCTTAAGGTAATTCCAAGTATCCTGTATGAGGTACCATCCTTGAGAGCTCCTTTAACTGGCAAGGAGCTAATAAGCTGGGCAGTTGGGTGGTGTGGCTTAATACTCGCTTTTCCATATGGACTCGACATTTTTTAATATTTTAGTACGAAATAAAGAAAGTGAATTATATAGGAGTTTTAAACCTTATAAGTATGTTTATGACTGACTGACTGCTTGGTTCTATCCAGAACTTTGACTTAATCAGCACCTATATTTTTTATCTAGTCTGGACCTCAGCGGCTTTTTATCCCCAAACAATACGGCGCTAATAGTGTATAACATTCAGCTATGATGCTATTCCAGAATTGCTTCGTGTATTTTTTTTTTTTTTTTCACGGAAAATAGTAGTTTCGTGTGGTACACACTACCATTCTAAACTTACCCTCTGTCTCTTTCCCCCTAAAATTTTACTTTTTGATAATTCAGCGCAGATAAATGCGCATTTATTGGCTGATCGAATTGAATGCAATTTTCGAATTGTGTGCAAATTATCAAGTAATATCCCACTCAGCATAATGGATTTTATCACAGAATCATCTTTTAGTCTTTCAACGTCCATTTCAGACACCAAAAGTCAAGGCGAAATTGGCTCATATTTATTTTATTCCGCCTTCACAGTTGCTGAGATTAACTAATTGAATATTTCTCATTTGCTGATTATAAACATTGAACTCTCTAATCTGAAACTTCCACTATAGTCGCATACTACTAAATAGCCAAATTATTCGGATTTAACCCTCTCGCGCCCAACAATATTAATAAAAATCGTATTATTGATTCGTTTATAATTTAAAAGTAATTTACTATTTTCAGCTATTAAAAAATAAACCAATCTGGTTTAAAATCACAGAATTATAGTAATTTAGTTGAACGCAGTTGACTATCTGGAGGATCAAAAAACAATCTATCGCCTATAAAACGGCTAAGTATACCGAAAATCTATCACCAAAAATACCGAATGAAGTCTGGCCACTTTTTTATTTTTTGGCTCAGAGAAAGTCAATGTGCATATAAATACCTTCAACACTCCTACTTATGGTTCAAATTATCCATACCTGCCCCCGTTCTATTTTAGCTAATATCGGAACGATTATACATATTTGCATCCCGAAATATAGTTAAAACCTATAGATATATACCATGGCAAAAACTGAGTACGAAAAAATGATCTCTGGAGAACCTTACCGCGGAAGCGACCCGGAACTCCTTGCTATTGCCCAGAACGCTCAAAATCTGCTACATAAAATGCAATCAAGCTACAATGACAAAGAAGAACGAGTAAGATTAACTAAAGAGCTACTAGGAACA
>LSSN01006038.1:0-35298 GCA_001970855.1 Smittium culicis | reverse complement strand
AGAAGTTATTTAATAACAACCAAGAAATGAAAAAATGGAATAGCCTGAATGGTGGCTCCACAATAGTTCTGATTCCAAAAAAAGGAGACTTAAAAAGCCTCAAAAAATATCGACCAATAACTCTTTCTAATGTAGATGAGAAAATTTATACAAAAATAATTACTAATAGACTGCAGAAAGTAATTGGAAGAATAATTGATAACCGCCAATCGGGTTTCATTAAAGATAGATGCATTTTCGATAATATCCATACCACAAACTTCCTATTCGAAAATAGCATAAGCGATCCTAATAGAACCAATGTATACTTAATTATTATTGATCAAGAAAAAGCATACGACAGAGTTGACTGGGTCTATATGTACAGGCGTTTAGAAAAATTCGGATTTAGCCAATATTTTATCGATTCATTAAGAAAAATATACGAAGGATCAAATACAAGGGTATGCATAAATGGTACCCTTAATGAACCAATAATTATTGAGCAAGGACTAAGACAAGGGGACCCACTCTCACCATTATTATACAATTTAATAATCGAGCCTTTCCTAAGTAGTCTGAGCAATAATATACAGGGGATAAAAGTGGCCAACGAAAACTTTAAATATCTAGCCTATGCAGATGATTTGTTAATAGCAATTAAAAACCAAAAAGATGAATCAATATTAAAAAAAAACTCGAACTTCATTCGCTAGCCTCAAACGCGAAAATAAATATAGAAAAAACGATCTACATAAAAATAGGAAACCCAGAGATCGTCTGGCTAGATCAAAAAGCTATTAACCCAATAACAACTTTCAAATACCTCGAAGTTCACTTTTCATCCGAGGGAATGTCGATCAAAAAGAACCAAGAAGCCCTAATTGAAAAAATAATCGATAAAATCAAAAATTTAACGAATAGAAAGCTATCTATAAAAGGAAAAGTATTAGTGGCTAATAGTTTTCTACTCTTCAAACTCTGGTACACTGCACACGTAATACCATTCGACAATGATTTTATCAAAGCTTTAAAGAAGATAATAAATGGATTCATATGGAGCAATAAAAAAACACGAGTAAAAATTGATACGCTTGAACTGGATATAAAGAATGGAGGTTTGGGATTAATTAACATCGAAGCCCAATCAAAAGCACTTTTTTTAAGTGGTACAACGAATTTCTGACAAATAAGGATACAATATGGAGAAATCTAGCGGCTAGCAATCTCAAATCGCTTGTCAATAGATATGATAAACTCTATAGCAAGCAAGACTTACTGGCTAACAATGAGCCGCCAAAACACTATAAAAAATTTCCGCCAATATGGAACGAATCAATAAAAATCTCTAAATATATTTATAAGCTAAATTCGACAGACATACACGACTGGCAATACGAACATGTTAAAATGCTCGGCCTAAGTAATATTAATAAATTAATTGGTATGAGCCTTAATAAAAAAGATTTAAACTGGTTAATTAAAAACGGAACTAATAACTGCGGTCAGTTCTTTGGAAAATGTAAAACTATATGGAAGGACCACTCAGATACCATATTTACAATTAAGGTCAGAAACTCGCCTAAGAACTTTTCAGTAAACTTAATTTTAAAAAATAAGTGGTTCAATAAAGAATATTCGGAAACAGAAAAAATATCCAATGATTTATTTGCAGATGGTCATTCACCTTCAAATCAACTGAAAAACAAAATAATAAAAAATAAAATAGATATTGAAAATAGGAAAGAACTAATGGTAGCACCCAAATGGAATAAAATAGGAAGAACAGCCAACACATACAAATTTTTATACTGTATGAGAATAGATAATATTGATCTGGAACCTAAAATCACCAGTAATTTATGTTTACTTTTTCAAAATGCCTTGATTACTGGCGAAATATTTAGAATCTCGAACAAAGGAGTGTTTAGCCAATCACAAGAATGCAAATATTGTAAAAAGAGTAAAGAAACAATTCCACATATCTATTTTGGCTGCAGGCGAGTAAACTATTTGTGGGAAAATATATATAACTTTATTACGAAAATTTCATTCAACGGCTGTATACCTAATAGAATAATCACCGAGGTTATTTACGACTTTCTAAAACCAGTGGAGAAGAAGTTTCCGAAAGTAGATAACCTGTATGGTCTAGCAATTTGTAATATAAATAAAGCAAGGGTTAAATCGACCCTATCAGAAACAAACATAACTGGAAAAGGTATATTCAACCGATCGAAATATGAATTACAACAGAAAATCACTTTGGGCTTTAAATATACTAAGAAAAGAGAATCCTGACTAGCTATAAGAACCAAATGGTTCTCAATAGAGCCTGGAGGGAATCTGGTGTTCAGCGATAGTTAATATCACCAACACTCGTTTTCCCCTCTTCTCTTTCTCTAGTTCCTACTCCTATATAAAATTACAAATCTATTCTCATTTTTATTAAGTTATAATTGTTTTATTATAAATAAACGCATTTAAAAAGAGAAAGGGCTAAGGTTCTAAGTCTACGAGGCAATTTTCCTTTAGGGGAGTATAGGAAGGGTCAATAATTTTCGTGACCTTCAGTCTCTAAAACAGTCATCAACTATTTTTCACTTAGCTTATGAGAGTTTAGACTGTTCTTCGGGAACGAAGGTCTTCTCAACGATTGGTGTGTTGTTTTTTTGAGAATTGTCGAGTTTGCAGATTGAGGAATTGGCCTATTATTATTTGGTTTGAAATAATATTTATTGAATGCGATTGCTCTACTCCATTCTTCCTGGAGTAATATTTTTTCAAGCTTAACTCCAGGAAAAATTTTTTTTTAGTTAAGACTGCTCAATTACTATGAGTATAGTTATTGGATACAATAGTCAATAAGGATAATTTTACTCAATTTTCAATAGTGTTATTTGATTCTGGCTTTGAATTAGGTGTTAATACAAAGAAAATTTTGTTTATTTACTCGTCAATAGCACAGCTTTCAGTCAATTTTAAATATAATTTCAGGGTTTTTATAGGAAAATTATTTATATTTTCGTCTAAAGGTGCAAGAAAAATGATTTTTGGCACTTTACCCTTGCTTCTTGGAAAGCAGAGGTACAGCGATTTTCCGTCTTAAGATTTTCTAATTTGAAAGTGTTGAATTCCTTGAAATTCACTTCTGAACCTCAAAAATTTGACAATTCCAGGAAAGTAGCTACTTTTTTGGCCAAAAATTATAAGTTTAGATCCATGTTTTTGACCCATTTATTAAGGTAAATTAACAATTTCTCAATACTCCATGTAGGGAATTGGTGGGGGTTTTTTCTACCCTATTTTTTAGTCCTTCCAGTAGCTTACTAATTCTTCTGTCTGAAGTTATTGGGCTGATCATTGGATACAGTGTTCTCAAGTATTCTGAGATCGCAGTGGCGTGTATCAATACTGATTTTGGCTTTAATTTCAGTAATGAAAGGTAATTTGCTAGACTTACTGGATCATATTTTTTATGATCTATTTGAATACTGGAAGCCCATGAAATAAAGCTTTTTATGCACGAGGCGTAATTTCGTTTTGTAGCTGGCCTGATAGATTCATTTATCAGCTGCAAGGCAGACATGGATAATTCTTGGGGGCTTTCCCTGATATTTTCCACGCGCAAATTTCCCACTGAGGGTGTGCCCCCAGTAGTATCATAGGGTGACATACAGCCATCCTCAGTAATAATGGGTACCATGGTTGAGCTGTCCAGTTTGGTGCTATAATTACCATCTATATATTTTCCATCGCTGCTCAGCGCTGAGTTGGGAGTAGTAAGAGTGAGGGTGGGTTTGCATAAGCCCCCAATTTCGGCCAAGGATTGGCGAGAGCATCCATACTCATTGAATTTAGATCTGGTATTTGAGAATAATACCTTATTAGATGTCGATTTGCCGCTGAAGCATATAAATCGATCTTTAGAGGACCCCACTTTCTGTTCACTGAGTTGAACAAGTGCGTGGGCAGCCTCCATTCCCACGTTTTGTGGGAGTTCCTTGACAGCCAATCCGCTAGTATATTCTCTGATCCGGCTATATTGTTTATGTCTACTCATGTTGTTCTTCATGGTTATTTCCGAAAATTCCTTTACAAGATTTAATAGCTTGCAATTTGACGTCTTTCATTTGTTCATGAATATTTCTTTTGTGTTCAGGTTGTCTGTTTGTATTCTCACTTTTGTATATTTCCAGAGATGCGCATGTAGTCTCAGAGAATGTAGCAAGGTGACTGCTTATTTGTAATTCGATGATTCGGCTTGAGTCTTCAGACTCCAAACTCCCGCCATGGACAATACGTTGCTTGTTATTACCCAGCCGGTTCCAGAAGCATTCGTTGTAGCAGGTACGTGTTCGTTTGGATTTGGGGGTTTCAGCATCAATGACGACGAGTTTCGATGGTTTAATTGGGTGTCCCACCGCTTCAGATCGCTCAGCGTCAGTTCTGAGAGTGGGAAAGGCGCGCTGTATCTAAAGTTTTGCTTCTTTAGGGCGTTTTTTTTTTGTCGATTTGAAGCTATCTTGACTAAATTGCAGTAGACCCTATTGCAGTTGCTGCTGCATAAAATAGGATGCTTAATCCCATTGCTTGTATTACTGTTATCTGGCGGTGAATGGCTTTGCGAACTTACCTTCTGATTTTCTTTGATCTTTCCTGGATCAAATTTATCGACACTTTCAGGGTGTCTAACTCTACGCCTAGGAATTTATGTCGGTTTTTCGGAATATTAACTGTTTTTTTTTTGATTTTCATAGTGAATCCAAGATTATCCATGTTCTTCAGAGTTATCACTGTGTGTCTATAGCATTCCTCCAGTGAAACTTCGATCATATCTATATCGTCTATGTGCAAAATGAAGCGTATTACGATCAATCTGAGTGGCTCGATTGCAGATTTCGTAATTTTGAGAACACTCTCGGAGCCGTAATTAGTTCAAATGGCAGCAAGAGGAACTCGTATATCGTGTCGGTGTGCATGAAGCGGCACATTTCTCTTATTCTCAATTTAAAGGAACATTGTGATACTCTGATCTTATATCCAGCTTTAAATAAAAATCTCCAATTAATATCATGTCTCTCAGGGACTGGTACCTTCAATCTTGAAACTTATCTTTATGACGAATTCTTTGATATTCATGATACTCATAGCGGGCGTATCTTCTCCGGTTGTTCCTTCCCAATTATTGGTGAGAAAAGGTTTTTTTTTGTATCCAATGCTACTCTTATTGTCCCTAAGTCTAAATATTTCTGGATATTCAAGCCAATGGCATGCTAATGAGTCACTGGAAGATTTTACATTTTCTTATTGGTAGGGGATGGTTGCTTTGTGAATAGTATTTTCTACCCATTTTTCAATATATCGATTACCAACTAGTTTTTTATGCGATTTAACAATTGGTTGAGCCGGTTTGATAGATAGTGATGCATAACTAGCAGTGTGTGTGATTGTACGATTTGAGTAACCACTTTTAAAAAAATTTTGATTTTACTGGGAAATTTGTTTCTGACCCTCGAGGAAATCGGTTTCCGGTCTTTTTTCCCGATTTTTAATATAAAATTTTTTCTTTTTTATCAACTTATTGGATAATTCTGGTATTTTTTGGTGAAAAAATATTTCCCTGACCGGCGGGCCAACGGTCTGTGACAGAATACCTTCCAAATATTATTTCTTGGTTTGAGGGTACACTTTCTGAGTTTATTAAAATTTTTATTTTTTCGAAATAATTTTCCCTGTTGTAATAGTCCGTCGTTTTTAGCCTGGCCCATGACTTCAGTCTTTGAAGATATTCGTACTTTCCATATAAACTAGAGCTTCCAGATTTTTTCCCGATCCACTCTGAAACCACTGTTGGTTACTCGAATTGGTACCTTAGTTTCACTGTGGTATCTGAATATAAGTTTACTGGCTTCCGTTTCCTTGGCTGCTTCTATAGCTGATTTTTTGATCAGTTTAATTTCATTTTGAGCTACTTACCCATCTAGATTTTCTGATTCCCAGGTAGTTGGGGCTTCGTCGTATAGGCTGATACTGGTTGTGTAATTGGTGCGGATAATTGTTTAAAGGATTTCTGGAGAGTGCTTTCTATGCAGTTTCCTTTTCTTCTTGACTGTCTTTTAATTACCTTTTTTTAAATTGCATTGGGATGGAACGAGTATTGGTGCTCTGGGATATCTGTTCCAGGTTCTGCAGTGGCGAGATCTTTGTCATTCGTGAACTTTGGAATAAAGAGTCTCTTTTTGAATTTATCCACATTAGCGCGTAGTGAAACGCAAGTCTGGCAAGATCTTGGGAGCTGACGCTGATCTCTTCAACAAAGAGCTTAGTCTCGAGTTCTGTCGGATCAACTATATTTCTTAATTCTCTTGATATTTCTTCGATGTATAACCCGATCTTTGTGAGATCAAAGGCAAACTGCTCGGATTCGGAAAATAATTTGTCATCCATTTCTGAGTGTTAGGTGAGTTTAATGTTTTTTTTTATTTCATTCAATTTAAAAAACCCCTCTCTTGGCGCGGGGCATCATTTATTAATTATAGATACCGATTGCGATGCAAATTTGTACACACAGTCATGGTTTCCATATCACGCTTGGTTCTCGGGACTGGGACACTTAGAACAATAGTTTTAGGACTCACCATCTGTTTTACAGATCCTTTCAAGTGTATAGTTTTTAGCCTAGATTCTGGGGTTGATGATTTCTTGAAAGTTTTCAAACGCTGAGTTGAGCGTTCGAACTTGAATTCCAAGAGCTTCATAACTCTGTTTTTGTTCTTTGCTTTTTTAGGAATTCATTGTTCATATTAAAGTAAAGTTTAAAGATTTATTAGATATTTTCTTTTAGAATTTATTTTTTATCTGCGCGAAATGAGGCTTTAGAAATGGCTACTTATACCATGGAAATGATGTCTATGGTTTTATAACTTTATTTTATTTATTTTATATCAGTCTTTACTTACCAATTCTATTAATATCTACCAATAAAATGAAATGTAGATGAAAGATCTACCACAAATCGTTATGAGGACCTTACGGTCCAGAAAAACAGTCTAGACTGTTCTAGTGTAAGTGAAGAATAGTTGCGTATTAGATTTTTGTTGGTTTTTTTTGAAATACAATATTTTATCATATTAAAGGCTGTTATACTTAATATGGGATATTCTTAACTAAAGCGGAATTATTTCTTTTAGAATTTTTTTCTGCCTTTTTAAATTAGGCAAAGGTATTGATTGTATCTTATAACTATTTGGTGGTATTTTCTGGTTATATTTAAAAATAAAAGTAATGTTGATATGGCGGGAAAACTTGGGAGGAAAAGCTTGGCTCCAGGAAATAATCTCTCATATAACCACTACATAAAAAATAATGATTAATTAACCCTTCCCCGCGCGGTAGACCGATTTAGATCCTCGAAATATAGCCAACAGTATTCGGTTGAAGTAATTAAATTCCTAGGCTTTAAGAATCATTGGTATAATATACATTTATGTAAATAATAGGCTTGCTTTTAATAATAAAAGAATAAAACCTTAACTGTTAATTAGAGTTTAAAATTTATTATCCAATAGATTAACATTAGTTTATGTTGTATCCAATTATGGACTATTACGGTATTTATAAGTATTAGTCATGATTATTGTTAGCCAACTCGGGGGTGTAATTTATTTTATCAAGCATAACCAACCATGTTTCGTACAAACAAAATAAAATCGAATTATTCAGTTTCATCGGATATCTAAGATTACATATCAAATAGGAAATAGGCTTAAAAAATCTAGCGAGTTAATAATTTTACAAAAGTGCAAGATGGTTTGCTTCAGAAGTAGTTTTAGTTCAATATAAATAGGTTCTGCTCAGTTACGGTCAAAGTGTAGAAATTAGTTTCTTGATATTTCAACTAAGCTTATACTTTTTTTTTTTTGAAATTTATAAAAATGTCTGATACCAAGATAAAGGCTGTATTATTCGATGTCGATGGAACATTGCTAGTAAACCGATTTAAGCTCATCTATTATATTATTGTTGTAATATTATTTTTCTGTTATTTTTATATCATGCTAGGACACAGAAATCCTCTATTCTGAAGCAATTGGTATTTTAAATACAGAACCTATAATTATAATTCTATAATCAGTTCATTTTTCATAATCTCTTTTTGTTTTTACTAGATTTCGTTTTAAAGGACTTTGGAACGCGATTAACGAACGATGTTAAAGAAGAAATGATGGGCAGAGAGTCATTAGACGTAAAATTACTTATCTTTTTTCCCTCTTTATTGTTGATTATTTCATTCCCCATTTTTATATGTAATATTTTCGGAAATTTATTCTTTTTCTTTATTTTTAATCTTATAAAATTAGGCAACAAACATCTTGATTCAAAGAACCGGGATTGATATTTCACCTCAAGAATTTATTTCAAGAGTTGATATAATCAAAGAAGAGGTATTCAAAAAGGCTAAACTCATGCCTGGCGCTGAAAAGCTCATCAGGCATTTGCACAAATTCAAAATACCTATCGCGATTGCAACTAGCTCTTACAGAAATTTCTTTGAAATCAAAATAAATTCACATTCCGAGCTCTTTTCACTCTTTGGAAACAATATCACTTGTGGAGACGATGCTTCAATAACCCATTTGAAACCAAACCCTCAAATATATTTTGTAGCTAGAGATTTGCTAAAAATTCCGAATCTTAAAAACGAAGAATGTTTGGTATTTGAAGACGCACATAATGGCGTGAAATCTGGCTGCAATGCTGGAATGAAGGTATTGACACCTTCCTATTCCCATTCTCTTCCATTTAATCTTATCCCCTATCCTTTTTTCAAATTACTTTGTTCATTTGTTACGCAAGTTTTTTTTTCATTTTACATTCTTGGTTAAAATTCTTACTTTATGCTTTAATAGGTTATATGGATCCCAGATTTCAGATTTCTTAACAAATCCAATATTCCAGATAATTTACATGGAGCTCATATACTTCTTGGATCTCTTTTGGACTTTGTACCCGAAGAATATGGCCTACCACCTTATGAAGATTGATTTTTTTTTTTTACTAGCGCCATTTAGTTTTATCGTATTATTTTATATTAATCCCTTGAACGTGTAAATTAGCATTTTTATTTATCCCCACAGTTTCTGTTTTTTAGTTTTACAGAAGCTGTGCTGATGATATTAATTGCTTTTAATTCAACTTAAAATGTTCATTCAAACTGTATTCATTAAAAATGCACCACTCTCTTTGACAAAATATGACTGAAGTTAATGCCAAAGTCAAATTAAAAGTAGGTATCATTGGGTAAAAAGATCTTAGAATCAAAAAACAATATTATTTGAACTTCATTAAAGTTCATCAGTGTTGTTGGAGCCCATGAATAAATAGATTCTAATGGTAAATATTTTTATTTAAAGTTCTTATTTCATAATAAATGAATAGCGATAATTAGATCGAATGAAGACATTGTAATTGTATGGAGAAGAGGAAAATAATTATAAAAAAAGTATACATGATAACTATAAAAGAGTCAGAAATATTACAATGATAAAAGTTTGATGGATATAGGATATAAATCAAGGCCGAATAATGAAAAAATTATTTAAACAACACTATTCCTAGCAAAACACCAGCAACGAAAAATATAAAGGAGATAACGAACCAAATGAAGCCGCAACATTGGGATGGAAAACCGGTGGCTTTTGCGAATTTAGAAGCATCACTTTCATTGACCTTTCTTACAACTAAATCTTCAACGATGTCCCATAAACAATAAAAGCAACTCATTACACCCATAAACAAAACAAAGTATCTTAAGCCGACTCCGTTAAAGAAGATCCATAGCAGAACAATTGGGATAATGAAAAGAACAGTAATAAAGCGGGTGAGCCAGTTCCGTGCCCAGAAAAGAGTGGATACGAGGCATAGGATAATTATTACAGACATAATTTTCGAAGCCAAATCATTGTAGCCGCACATAATCATAAGAGCTCCAATAAAGGAGCTGCCGAGATACCCAGCTGGCATAGTGAACCACCAGAATCCGCCTCTCATCAAAGTTGCACCACCTTCATTTGGATCAACAGTAATTGCCATTATTTTTGCTCCTGTACAGACTCCAGCAAAAGCGTGGCTAAATTCATGGAAAGCTACAGTGACAAGTTTAAAAGGGTAAAGTATTTGTTTGAGTATTGGAGTATTCCATGATATAAGTATGAATACAAGATATCCGGCCATAACATACAATGTACGTTGCTGTTCCTTAGTGGGAGTGATTGCGTTTAACACCTCTTGGTTGGTGATTCCATCGCGCCTAAATAAATGTTCAGGTATTACAGCCATATTATTAATGTATATTATGCAATTTATATATGTATTATTTTGATGTTTTTGAGAGTATTTTCTAAGGTATTTCGTTAAGAATTGGTTGTAAAGCTCGATATAGAGGATTCAAAACTTTTGCAAGATAAACCGATAAATACTTTATTGAATAAGTTATATGCCTGAGTGTCGTTGAACGAGTGATGGAAGGATATGAAAAATGATTTAAAGCAATACAAAAGTGTAGGGCTATGTGCGAATTGAGATAAAGCGCTAAATAAATGCTTTTACAGACTAAACAAGATATTATTTTAGTCTGCTTTGCAAAACAGTAACTTAATTTTTGTATTCACACTTGGCAATATATTTTATTTTAATTATTATCCCAAAGATATTTGAATAATTGACTTTCTATTTATCCAATCAAATTAACAGAATGATATAAATTAGTATGGTTGGCTATTTAATAAACTCTAGCACAGACTAGCAAATAAAACTTAATTTTCTTTTAAATTTCATTTGAAACTTGAAAATCAAGTATTTATACCTGTTATTTTATCTTAATTTACGCTTAGTTTTGTACGAAAGCTATAAAAGCCTTAGAAAAAATAAAATACTATTCGCCAAGTACTGTCTTAGATTTATATAACAATCAAAAATAATTTATCTGGCAAATACATTACAACTTAATTAATATAATTGGGTACAAAAAAAACATATTCCATGCACAAGTCAATCTAATGGCAATCTGTCATTTAATTAATCTAACACGAACAGTAATCTACATAACAATATTGCAAGGCAAATTCATTACAGGTCTTTACTATCGAATTTATAAAAGTTTCGCTCAATTGTTAAAAAAAGACCAAGCAACATCTAAAAAAAAAAATTCATGACGTGGCGGACTTTTTTTTTCTCGAATTTCTTAATAGTAGTTTTAAGTTGATTCTAAAAGTTTCAATCAAAACTATTCAACATATCAATCAACTTTATAAAATCTTGAAATCTAATTGAAATTAACTCAATAGACTTTCTAATACTTAATTGAATTACTAAAGAATCTGCTTCTAACTCTTACTCATCCAATAATTTTTTAAAAAAAACTAATTTATTGATTCATTTGATTTTTAATAGCAATTTATTATTTGCTGGTATTAATCTGTAAGCCAATAGTTGAATGGTTTTCAGAATTAGAATATTTTATAGAACTTTGTTGACTATTTTTTAGCTAAAAAACATCCTACCACTCAAAAAAGGTTTAAATGATTTAATTCAAAAAAAAAAAAAAAAAGATTTGATACAAATAAATAAAACAGATTTTACTAAGCCTACTATAAAATTAATAAATTGATTTATTCAATTATAAAATCATATCAGTTTATTTTACTTTTTCCATCGTAACATTTTTTTAAATATGTACGATTTAATAATTATTCTACTCGTATTAGTTAATAAAAAAATTAATCAAAAATATCAGCATAAAATTTTTTTCATTAAAAAAATTTGTATCAAACATTCTTTTTTTTTTGTTACTAAATATAATTAAATTAAAATAATAAATTTTGGAGATTCTAAAGTGATATACCAACTCTTTATTTAGCTCAATATTAGAATAGTCTTTTATTATACAACTAAAATATTTGTTATGATGTAATTATTCTAGCTAATGGCGGCAGTCTTTATCGTTATTTTTTTTCGTGCTCGCGTTAGCGTTTGTTGCTAGACATCCTAGTTAGATTTATTACGCACATTAAAAAATCAATTATAGCTTTAAATTTATTGAAAAAGGAATTGATTATAGTTGAATTAAATTATTTAAATTAATAAAATGAAGAGTAAAAAAATCAAAATAGAGTTGAGAAAAGAAATAGAAAATTTGTTGTGAAAGCGATACGAAAGTTAAAAGGGATTTATTCCAATTCAATTCAAAAAATTGAAAGGGCTACGAAAGAGTAAAAAATCTATATTTTATAAAAATATTGAGGTTTTATTATATTTAAATGGTTGGAATAGTCAAATATAAGGATTTGAATTGTATTTGGTACTTTTAGAAAGCTTATTTAGTCGATTAGTATCATCTTTGAAACCTAAAGAAATTCGATTGATACGTTGATTTATTTCGCCTGAAACTTTAGAATCAACTTTTGACTATACTGAAATAATTCGGTAAAAAAAATTCTGCCGCTTCACATATTTTTTTTTAGATGTAACTAAGGTGTTATTTACAATTAAACGAAAATTTCACAAGTTCGATTCAAAGCTATACATAATTTACATAGCTCATATAAATTAATTTTTTAAATAAATTAAAATTTAAAAATCAAGTAAATTTACTTTATAATTTAAAAGTAAATAACTTTTTGAAGAAAATCAAGATTAAAGAAATTGTTATTCAAAGTTTATCTAGCATATCAAAATTATATTAAAGATACTGTTATTATTATTATTATTATTATTATTATTATTATTATTATTATCCTTAAAGAAATTAAAATGATATATTGTAACAAAAATAAGGATATTTTTATTTTCCATTAACGTTTTTTTTTCGGATAAATTTCTGAATAAATTAACAATTTAATAACGAAATATTTATTGTTGGTAGAAAATGAAAGATTATGGAATTATATAATAAAAATTTATTAAACACCCTTCAATATTTTAATTCTTAGATTTTTATTTGCATCGAAATAAAATTGATAACCTCTATATAACAGTATTTTATACTTAATTCGATCCCCTTTTCGAATGCATGTTCTTTTTATTTGATAGAAATTGCTAAAAGTAAGAAATTTGACTATCAATAATTTTTAAAAAAATGTGTTTTTAGATAAACATTTTTTTATATCTATTTCCAGTTTATAAAAAATATTTCATTTAATAATTAATCCTATTGTTAGATTCAAATGTAATTTTTATTAAGAGAAGGAGAAAAATTGAAAGACTTAGAGATTCATTTTTCGAATCTCTTAGTCTTTTGTACTATTATATAAAATAATTTGATAAGATAATTAAGATCAGCGAATTAATTAAAATTGGTCCAATCAAATCTTAACATATACGGCTTTATTTATTGCTTTTTTATGGCACATAATATAAGAAGCTAATTAATTTGTAATTCAAGGCTGCTTGAATAATTTTCATTTCAATAGAAAAAACTGGATTAAATGATTTTCAGAAAAATTAGCTATTATTTCTGCTAAAACTAAAAAAAGTTCAAAATATAAATAGCTAGTATTATTTATAATAGCTTTGATGTTATTCGTATGTAAAATATATTTCTGTATGTCTTTTTATATTAATGAACTTCAATTTAATAGTTAGTATTGTAAAAGTGGCTAAAAATAGTATATAATAAAATATTACTAAAGTAACTGATTTTTTATACAAGTTAAAGAGGTACATTTAAAATTAATAGATAGGATTTCTTTGACCTATAAAACCATAAAATTGATATAAAAGTATATAATAAATAGATTTTATAACTGCCCTCTTAAGAATTTACCTCAATATTTGGGTTTTAGTAAAATGAAATACATAGATAATTTAAAAAATATGATTACACATATATTAATCGATAGAAAAAATTTTATTTCAAAATTTTCCGTACTATAAAGAAAAAATTAATCGTGTATTATTGAATAGATTTATATTGTAATATTTAGATATAATATTCATTATTCTAAAAATAATCTATTAAAAAAAGGAAATTTATTCAATATTAAAATCTAAAAACATTATGCCAAATTTTCGATGAGTTTTTTTACCAAAATTTATTATTTCCATTATAAATGAAATATATATAAAATTGATCACAATAATTGCTATAAATAGAAAATATGTAGAAATTTCTAGACTAATATGATTTAATAAAATATTTTTCCAAATTTATAACAAATATTCGCATATAATAATCTATTATAAAATCAATTAAGTAAATTCTGATCATAATAAAAATTGTTTTTTATTTATTCAGATAAAAAAATTAACAAAAGAGTCGCAATGAGTATTATTTAATTTTTCAATAGTTAATAGTTAGTACATTTATTGATAAATATTTCTAAAATTAAATCATAAAAAATAGATAAAAAATAATTTTAACGAGAAAAAACAAAAGATTATTAATTTTCAAAAGTAAAGGTTAAATACATATAATATATTGGAAATATATAAATCAAATATAAAGCAAAAAAAAGTATAAAAACATATAGAAGGCCTAATAAAAACGTGTAAATTGTATAAAAAACCAATAAAATTCTTTTATAGCTAATAAAATTGAAATAATTTATAAAAATATTTCACCCGACTCCCCTCCGCTGTCATATCAGCCCTATACTCTCTTAATTCTGGTAAAAATGGAATAATTAAGCACCTATATCCTGAAATATAAGCGATCTGGCAACACGAATGCCGTCCAAAAATTTCTCTGTTTCCAGCTCGAAATTTGGACCGGCGGTGCCAGCGCGGAGCTGGATATAAGATTGTTTAGACTCCCCCCCCCCCAAGGAGTTTCCCGACTAGCCTCAACCGGGCTTTATCGGAATTCAAAAGCAATAAATTGCTGTCCGAGCGGATCGAAGCTGGTATGAACCGGCCAATCGTTATGGTTCTAACTCTGCGCCACAGGGCGCAGTCTAATAATATATGGTCCACTGTCTCAGGTTTCTGGAGGCTGCAGAAGGGACAAAAGTTTTTGTATTTTCGGTCGATGATTTTGGCGTTGGCCATGCGCTGGGCAGTCCAGTAGCTGCCCATTCGCATTCTGCCGACGTCCTGGAGGCCCAGCCTCAGTGTTGGATGCTGTGCGGTGAGGCCAATCCAATTGCCTTTATTTTTGATATTTCGGCTTATTGCCCAGTGTTGAATTTTCGATTTGCTATTTTTGGCCTTTCTATTGGCCAATGAAATCACAGTCTGTCCAGTGGCGTTTTTGGTGCAGTATTTCTTGATCCACCTGGAGCATCCAGTCACCCAGGTGGATTTCTGCGCCTTGATAGGCTGGTTGATGAGGTCGGCGATCCATGTTTTGGACGCCGGCCACTTGATTAATGCACGCTCACGGGCAGTACTGGTGCGCAGGAACACTGAGCTGATGCCCAGTTCCTCGCGGATCCGCTCCATAGCGGCATTTTTTCCGAACTTAGCAATCATGCAGGTTGCCTGGTCAATTACGGTTTGAATGGGGCGGCATCGGTTTTCGCTCATACCGAAGGTCTCGCCACCGTAGCACCCAATAGGTAGCAGGACCGAATTTATGAACCGAACTTTGAGTTCGGTGAGTACGTCAGAGCGGTTTAAAAGATAATACCCAGCATACATGGCCTTATTGTTTGCTTTGTTGATTTGGTTGTTTTTTCCGCCCCTGATGGGTTGGCATAAGTCTTATTGAGGGATCGGGTGTCTCCCGATCTCCCAACTGCACCACCATTAACTTGCTTAATGGGGCGGAAATTGGTGGTAAAGTTTGCATGCTCGTTCTGACGAGCACGCCTACGCTTCACGGGCCTGAATTCGTTCATTAGAACGTTATCAACAGCTGTTGTTGATGCTTCAGATGGTACATGAGCAAAAATTGGCCGACCGATCAGGATCTCGAATCTTGATCGCCGATTTCAAAAAAAAAATTTTTATGTTATTTTTTTTACTTAACTTGTACTCCTGACCGTGAGGTTTCAGATGCACCCAAAGATGTCTTCGGATTCGCAGTGAAACCGGTCTGTTTTAGAGTTTTGGTGTACGTACTGCAAATTTCAGCACTAAAAAATTTTTAACAAAAGTTTGCTTAGGTTAATGTTTTTTTTAAACTATACTATGTTGTTGCTCTAAGCAAGCTGAACAAAGTTTAATTAATGATTGATGCCGTGTCGGCAACGGTATTGATGTTATAAACGATTTTATTAACGAAATATGACAAAAAAGTGTAAAAAATAGACTAAATTTCAAAAATTTCTAAGTGTATAAAAAAATTAATAATTCTCTGTGTTCTGATAGGGCCGCTTGAAAGAAAATATTTTCCAAGTGAGAGTTTGTTTTATTTTATTTAATAGTTATAACCGATTTTATTGATAAAGATTGTACAAAAAGTATTAAAAACTAGCTTAATTTTCAAAAAATTTTCTAAATTTCTAAGTAAATAAAATATTAATAATTATCTGTGTTCTGATATGGCTGCTTGGTTGAAAAAATTTTACAAGTGAGAGAGAGTGTGTGTAATGTATAATATATATAATTTAATAGTATTCATACAGATAAATAATTATTTATATTCACAATCAAAGAATTTATGACTAATATCTATTTGAATAATAAGGAAAATAATTATTGAAAAATGTTTTAATAGATTATTAAATTAAGTAAAGTTTCCATTTATTATGTCGTCGCCGTATCTGTCCTGGATTATAAGTATCTTGAATGAACCAGGTCCATTAATGCGACTTTAGCATGCCGGCGTATAAAGCGGCGTTTTTATAGCATAGGTAATTTATAAGCTTCCAACTAATATATAAATCCCAACAGAAAGGAACTCTATCAAGTTTTAATACAGTTTTTAGAAGCAATAATAATTTCAATGCGTTTTGGTATAACCAAACTATTAAAGCAAAGTAGTCAGAGAAATGGTTAGATTTAAAGGCCGAATAAATTACGGCATTGAAATTAAACTCGTTTCTAAAACAGCAATACATAGAATAGTTTGGGTGTTAACGAATGAGACCATAATCATTAAAGGCTAAATGGAATATTTAGCAGACTTGATAATTATGGATCAGGCATTAACCAAGTATATATTTTATAAAAACTGAATTACGATGTAACTTTATATTATCTATAAAGTGATCAGAAATAAATGATATTAAAATCCATTTAGGTAATTTCGAGTTTTATATGTATGGGGACTATTCGTTTATGTGAAATGCCACAGTTTATGTAACCAATTAAAATAGTACAAGCACTAGAAAATACTGCTGGCGAATTATTTCTAAGGAGATGATTTTGATCATTCCACCTGCCAATGAACACTACAATTTTGAAATGAAAAGTATACATAGCGAATAATATGTGCTTATTTATAATTGTAAATAAATATAGCGAATAGCAGTTATTAATAAGAATATTTGTTTGTTTGTTTTTTTCCACGAAGGGATTATTATAAAGCTAAAATAAATTACAAGTGATTCAAATCACGTCGTATTCCTGGGTGGTCTCCTACCAAAGAACTACATACGCTATTATGGTTGGAATATAATTTATATTTTACTCGCGTAATGTTTGCATAAATGTGCTTAATTAGGGTCATTTAGGGCTATTAGACACAACTCAAATAAAAATTTTCGAATTAATATTTTCTAGTTAAATTCTTGTGAGTGGCAATTTGATTAATTTAACTGTTCAAATTAGACTTGAGGAGATGGGGCTTGGTTAATCAATGAGTGGGTAAGATAAACAAACAAAAAACTATCGATAACATTGAAAAACCACTAAAATATAATATAACATTAAACCTGAGAGTACTGACACTTTTGCGTATTGAAGAATATGAGATAAATTGACCAGAACAACAATTAGCCAAGGCATTTACAAATTCAAATACTCTTTAAAGTAGCAACATATAATACAATTATGTAGAACTTATTATTTAGATTATTCAGTTATAGTTGATCAATGACAAATATAGGCTTTGGAGAGTATCAAAATTCTTAGAGTTAAAGTATATATGCGAGATTATTTATAAGAGCGAAATTTTTCACATTAAGTTTTTGCTGCCCATAAAACTTGCCTTTATTTATATCACAGTAGAAAATGTGATTGAATGGCAAACTTGATATAACCAATGCCTTTACCTAATATAAATAAGCAAGTTAGAACTACGTTGAATAAAATTTCAGCTTTCCCTAAGGGTGCCCCAAATGATAAAGCTCTTATATAATTTGTAATTAAAGTTTATTCCATTATAGCGTTCCTCATGTTAGTTTTGTATTTATATTTTAAAACCACATAAATTCCTATTTAAATATAAGGCTATTCAAAATCATTTTCATAGATTTTTTTTTTTTGGTGTTAGAAGGTAAACGCTATGGTGAAAATGGATTCGGTGGGTATATGTGCCATTTCTAGGACCATTGCCAAAGATGCTTGAACAAGTTCGGAATTCAATACAAAGGAAAACAGTGGAATAATAGAGTAGTGTTGGATTGATTCAGTTAATTCGAGTGAAAAAAGTATCAATAAATATCAGTGAATTATAAAGAGAATAGAATTACATAAACAATCAAGTAAAGGTTTTAAAAATATTTTTATTAAATAACCTAACATCAAGTAATTGTAGTTCTATAAGGTATTAAGTTAGTATTCTTCCATTCTTCAAGCTGAGAAAAAGTCAAGGTTATATCGCTTAAAATTGAGTGCAATTATTGGCTTTTATCGTGAAAAATAAATAAACTATAAAATGTCGTTGGCCAAAAATCAAGTACGATTAACGAGCGTAAATTATTAGCTATGATTTATAAAAACTTGAGCTGCGACTATCTATTGGCCATCTATTTTATTCCTGCGAATAGATTATGAGTATTATCCACTACGAAATTGTGGGAGATAATTGGCTTAGCTGTGTTTATACTTAGCTTTTCAAATTAGAAAAATCTGAATCGGAGCCTAAATAGGTCTGATATCTAATACTAACATTCAAATCATAATAAAAAAGTTCTGATATCAATTAAACTTGAAAGCTTTAATGCTTATGCGCTAACCTCCGAGTCCAAGCTTCATCGATCTTCTGATTCTATAATATCAAAATATTTCGCTTCAATAACTCTGTAAAGTCTCAGCCGTAGAACGCGCAACCTTAGAAGCTTAACTACAAAATTTCAACTTTAACGATAGAATCCAAATAATAATAATTGAATAATACACTGCAGTTCTTGTGTTTAACTATCAAAATTTTCAATAATACCATTACATATAGTTTGATAACGCTGAGCTTAAAATAATTTTATTTGCCATAATTAATCTTATTTTCCTCGTACTCTTATATATTCAAAACATATGTCCCAGTCTCTTGACTTCTTCTCAGAATCATGGGTCGATTCTCCCAGCTCTGATCAAAATTCCCCCCAACATTGGCCCTTTTCTATCCTCAATAAAATAGCCTCTCATTTATCTTCCAATGCTGACTGCTTTAACTTTGCTTTGGTCCATCCCAATTGGCTTTCAGTAGGACTAGAGAACCTATACTCCTATCCGAAATTTAGCTCTGAATCCTCTTTACTTTCCTTCTTAAGAATTGCAAAAAATAAAAGATCAATCCTCCTACGCGCTAAAGGCTATAGCATGATCCCTCCTCTAAAATTTTCTTATCCTAATCTTCTTCTACAAAACAGTTGTCCCAAAACCACCTCAATATACGACTGTTTATTTTTTTATAGCTTCGATTCCTTCTCTCAATTTAAACACCTCTACGCTGACTCAAAACTTTCTGATCCTAATTTATTAGTAAATCTTGCTCGAACTTGCACTTCTCTATCCAAACTTTCTTTTTATGCACATAACCTTAACGATACCCAAATAATAACTCTTACTCAGAAATGTCACTCCCTTAAAGCTCTCCATATAGTTGGCCTTCCCACTTCCAGCACAAATACTTTAATTTCGTTTTTTAAATCTTTAAAATCTCTAAAATCCCTTACCTTGAAGCTTGAATTAGAAATTGCTGATTCTATATGGTCCGCTATTCAAACTTATTCTCATAATTTGGTTAATTTAGATATTCACGTCCCTTCTCTAACCTCATCCCTTATCACAATGCTCCACAATTGCTCAAACTTAACATCCCTAAAAATATCTGGCCAAAATATCATCTTCCCTAAACATTCTTTAGCTAAAATTATTTCAAACAATCCTAAACTTTCATCAATCTCACTTCAAATATCTCAAGTTGACGTTTTAGACGTTTCTACAATCTTCCAAAATTGTTTTAATTTAACCTCTTTAGAGCTAATATACTCTAAAAACAACCCCGAGCAAAATTTTATCACCCTGCCCGATTTTGATCTTGCATTTAATGCCTTCAAAATTCAGCATTTAGTTCTCGACGGTATCGATTTTACCAAAAAAACTTTTGGTCGATTGTTTAGTAACTTAAAGTTCATTAAAACTATAGTTCTCGCTAATCTCCCAAGACTATCGCCTGGTTCCTTAACAAGGCTATCTATGACATCCTCTCGTTTACTGGGTATCAATATTCACGGCTGTCTAAGCATAAACGACTCCTTTTTAAACCATCTCGCTGATAACCACTCCAATTCGCTCTTAATTCTCCATATCAAAGATCTGCCTATCGATTCTGTTAGCCAGCTACAGCAAAAACTTTCTAGGCTCTGTAATGTAAAATCTCTCAAAGTTTTGGGAGAGGAAGTAATTAAAAAACCTATAGAATTCACAGAAAAATCATGCTTTGTCTCAAATACCCATTCTTCTAATAAATTCAATGGCTTCTCGGCTAATAAGGGTCAAAATCTAGAAGAAAGCATAATTCATACTGAAAGAGGCCAATTTAACTCTTCAAAAAAAAGAACCTTTACTCAATCAAACAATTATGACAACTTTAACACAAGCTTTATTAATCACAATACTTTTAATGACCTTAATGATGTTGATATTGGCAGATCAAACAAACTTGATTCATTCAATAATGTAAAAGACGGCGAACAAAACTTATTTGATCCTATTAATCATAAACATGCTGATGAGGATATTTTATTCGATGATCCTAGTATCAGTAATTCTTATAGAAGAAATAGCTTTGATAATCTCGAAAATGAAGCCAATTATAAAAGAATAGCTCATCATAATTCTCATAGAGATTCTTCTACTCATAACTCATATTCGCAGCCTAGACCCTTCTCTAGTAATCGTACAACTTCAAATAATATTTCAGAACTATCTAGTCCTTTAAGCTCCTTTAACAACTTTGTAAAAAGTAATAGAGCTATTATAGACGTCAACCCTCAATCAGTTCAACGATCTGATTCATCAATTTCTAAAAATCAAGTCTCTAGAAGACCGCCCAATGCTCTTCTAAAATCTGCGCTTAAAAAATCAAACATCACCCCATTTTCAAATCCTTCTAATGACAACACAGAATCTTCAAATGATCCCTGGGTTTCCTCTGACCAATTTGCTAAAATGATGAACCTTTCAAATAGCTACACCAATTCAACCTATGACAAAACAGACAGGATCAATAACCCTATTGATAACTTTCACTCATACCAAAATGATGAAATATCCGATGTAGACTATAATGATCCAGAGGATTTAGATATATACCCCAACGACGGTGTTTTTTCTAATCAAATTCCTTCGCGCTCTAACAGCAGACTTCAAAAAAGTGTATCATTTAAAAACATTTCCTCCTCACCTGTTACTGATTCTTTTGACTTTGAAGAAGACCCTCAACTTGTTGAGAACACAAAATTCAATTCGTTATCATCGTCGTATAATAATTTTAGCAACAGCTTTAACTTTAATTCTTTCATTCAAAAATCAAATGGGTCTAAGCCTAAGCCTGCGATAAAATCACTTCCTTTTGAGTCAAAAGATGATAAGCGTAGCACTAGAACTGGTTTTAGTGACTCAGACTCTGATCAAAACGACTTTGATTCTTCAAATAATCCAAAAGTTTTTAAAAAAATTGGCCAAGATTCAAGTGCTACCTTATCTCAATCCTCAGAACTAGTTCACAAACCTTCTCAACTTAATCTTATTAAAAGCAGCTCTATCAATTTCAATGATCCTACTACCAATAACCCAACCTCTATAAGCACAGAATCAAACAATCAAAAGCCCGCCTTAGACTCGAGTGAAACTAACCTCGTAAAGTTCAACCCGCTAATTAACGCAAATAATTTAATTCAAACCTCGGGCTTCAACCCAAGCTTTATGACTAATGCAAATCAACCCTTCAGCTACAATTTTAATCCTAATTATAGACCTGCTTTTAACCCGGGTATTAATCCCGCGTTAAACCCTAACTTCAGACAAAATTTATTCCCGGGTTTTATGCCTAATTTTAATCCTCTATATAATCCGATGTTTAATCCCATGATAAACCCGAATTATGTGCAGAATTTGAACCCAAATTTGAGCTCTGGTTTTAATCCAGTCATTAATCATGGTATTACCCCAGCTACTCACCAAACTCCTATCCCAAAACAAACTTCAAATTTTATTTATACTCCCAACAAAAGCAGAACTCCAAACTTTAATGCAAACAATAACCAAAAATATAGACCAGGATTCAAAAAAACACCCAATAGCAACAAATCGCCTAATTATAAAAGAAATGGAGGTGTTTTCACAAATAACTTACAAAATAACAATAAATTCAAAACAAACTTTTCAACTGGTAATCAAAATAGAGGCAGGAGTCAAAGCTTTAGCGGCGGCTACAAAGCTAACCCAAGTTTTAGTGAAAATTCGAGTTATCAACAAAGAACAACTAACAACGGTCAATATAGAAATGCCCAAAATTCAAACGAAAATTCAGGTAAACTATAATTTTCATATTTTTTATTAAACTTTTTTTTTTTTTTTTACCGAATCGGACGTATTTATACATAAATTAATCTGTTAATCAATAAATACTAGGTAATTATCAAAATAGTGATTTTAGTGGAAACAACTTTAGGAAAAACAATATTCACGAAAGTACGAGTTCAATTCCATTTGGATTATCCAAAAACAATTCATTATTGGGACTGGTGCCAAACAAGGACTCAAAGACGCAGTATAGAAAACCAATGTCATTCAACTCGGCTAGAAATTCCTTAGGAAATAGCAACAATTTGCAGAGTACGCCTAAACCACGAGAAAATAATAGCATGGGGTACAAGAGCAATATCGAAATTGATAAAAACACTAGCAACCAACTTGATGCTGAAATAGATGATGAACAAAACGATGAGTTTGAAAGCTTGTTTAGCGGGACACAAGACACTAAATTAAATGACTCAGAAGGCGTTAGTGATAGAGATGAAATAATTTTAGAGTTAAGCGTTGAGACGCCAAAAATGGGCTGTGAAAGTTTAGTAGTCAGAAAGGTCAGTAATTTTAATGAAAATACTATTTAAGAAATCGAAATATATATAATTTTATTTTTTTTTGTCAATTTATGCTATTGTTATTGAATCAAAAGCAAACATTTTATAAAATTTCTATGTATTTATATATATTTAACCGTTATTGATAATTGCTGTAGGGCGATGATATTCTAACTTTGGCGAAAGAGTTTTGTGTTAAGCATGAAATGATAGATTTAGAAGCTGGTCTATATTCGTTGATAACAACCAAGCTTGAAAGGAAGAAAGAGAAATCTTGAACCTCTGTTGACTAGGATGATTTTATTATTATAATTATTATTATGATTATTATTATTTACAAAATTTCATATAATTAATTTAATTCTGTTATAAAAAAAATATAAATATTTTCAAAGATAAGATTGTTTTTTGTAAGAATAAAAAAATTCAAATTTGACGAACTAGAGAAACTAAAAAAAAAAGGGGGGGGAACGAGAGTGACAGACTTGAGGATTATGATATAAAAAATAGACTAGTTAAAAAAAAAAAAAAAAGTAAATACGAGCTAGTAAATTTTAATTGTGAATACTGAAATTGATTAATGGGGGATATTTTTTTTTTTTTTTAATTTTTTTCAACAAAAGAACAAATATATGAAAAGGAAATCAATTGAAGTAAAATGGGGAGGTATATAGGAGAGAAATAATTTCAGGGGGTGAAATAGAATAGGATGATTGAACATGAAGTGATGGGGGGAATAAATAAGGTAAGGTAAAGGAATTTTAATTTTAATTTTAAAAGTGAGCTAGAATGAAATTTTTAGCAATAGAGTAAGAGAAGAAAGCAGAAGCGGAGGAGGGAGCGGCTTTGATTAAGGAGGGGAGTAGACCTCTAAATAAACAGAGAGGCCCTTCAGATTTAATGATTGTATAAGTTGTGGAGTAAATGGTAGGCTTTGGAGCGATTCCAGGGGCGAAAATATATAGATTTGGGCCTTGAATTTGCATTCTTTTTCTTACCAAATCTAGGGGGTAAACGATGGTTTTACTGATTACACCGGCGACAGCGCCTACAACGGCGTTAGTGGAGCTTGGGTTATTAGAGATTAAGTCATTGATGAAAAGAGATTTAGAGGTTGATAGTTTTTTTGAGATAAAGTCGTAAGTGCCAAAAACGAGGCCGATGTAAGGGATAATTTGGATAGAGGCGGAGCTTAAGCCTTTATAGAAACCAGATATACCTTCGTATTTAAGAATGTGGTTAATGGCATGCGAGTATGATGAGTAAGCCTGAATAAAAGAAGGGGTAAAAATATAAATAAAAGATTAGACAGGAAGAGGGAAATGAAAATGTAGGAGATGAAAAAGGGGAGTTGTAAAAAAAAAAAGAAGAAAAGAGAAGAGAAAATGCAGTACTTTATTATTCAGTGACTGAGCGGCAAAACGGGTACGGAGAAGGTCGAAGGGGTAAGAGGTTATGGTAGCAGATAGGCCAGCAACTGAACCACAAAGTAGGGAATTTAGCTCTGAAGAAAGATTCTGTAGTAAAGATAAAAAGTTGGTAAATAAAGGTGAGTAATTGTAGAATAAAATATAGATCATATCGTATGATATCGAATGATATTGTTTAATAAGGATCATATCGTATAATGTATAATATTGTAAATATAAGGCTAATAAAATAGAGGGAAAGGGGGGGGGAAGAGTACATATTTTTTTATGAAATTTTGAGAAGAGTTGAAGACATAAAACTGGGTGGAGCCATAGATCATGTAGAGAATCGAGGCAGATATATTTCCTTTGAAAAAGCCCTGTTAGGAAGTAAAAAAAAGGAGGGGATTTATTTGAGATAAATTGGAAAGAAGATATAAGGAGGAGGGGGAAGGGGAAGGGATTAGGAGTGAGGAATCATAAAAAAAGGGGAGAAAAAGAGTACCTTGAAACCTTCTTTTAAGTATAGATTGGAGATTTTTTTGATGATGATGGACTGGGAAGGTTTGTGGTTAAATAAAGAGCGCTTAGAAGAATCCAGCTACAGCTTGACAAGAAAATATAGAAAAGAAGGGGTATAAGAGAGGGATAGGGGGAGGGGGTGAAGAAAGTGGAGGCATAGTGTAATAAATAAAAATAATTATTTAAAAGAAAAAAAGGGGGAATAAAAGGTAGTTAATACCTGTAGAGAAATTTTTAAAACATCAATGGGGGCAACAGTTAATCTAAAATTTGAAGGAAAAAAAAAAGTTTGAATTCAGAGAAAGAGGGTATAGATTGATGGGAGGGAGAATAGTGGTGTACCTAGAAAAGAGGCCGGTGAAAGAGCCACACAATAGCTGCTCAGTAGAAGATAAAGGTCTATGTTTTGTAGAGTCTAGGCGATCTAGAACGGCTGTATTATTATCAGAGGTGGCCATGATGGTGGGATGGGGGTGAAGTTAAAAGGGAAGGGGTGTTGATGGCGGGATGATTGGGAGGGGAAGTAAAGGAAAGAAGTGTTGATGGGTGGGGGTGGTATTATAATGATAGATAAAGGGGTAAGTAAGCTTTAAAAGAGATGATAGAGAGAGTAAATAAGCGAGGGATCGAAATGAGATTATATTAGAAATGTAGATTTAAGGCAAAAAAATAATTTTTATGACTTTGAATCGATCTAATTATAGTGAAAGCTTATTTGCAGGAAAGTTGTGGAACACGAGGCACTGTCTGTGCGCAATTCGCATTCTATTGGGCAAATATCATTTTGGGAAATAGATAAATAGCAGCAAAGCCTATCACGATGGAGGATTGAATTGAGTATAAGCGAATCAGCGATAGATGGACGGAGGAAAGTATAATTAGGGATAAAGTAGAAATATTGGCAGTAAATTTAGCAGCAATGATTGACAAGTTAGGATTTTTAAAAGACATAAAAGTTTTTTTAATGAAAGCTAATGAAAACTCGACCTTAATAAAGCATATATTTTCGCAAATGAATAATAGCAAATGTATAAGTGTGATATTTTCGCAAATGAAAAACCAATGTATAAATGTGGTGGAGACTAAGGGACTTTGCTTTTACCAATGGGTAATTAAATTCTTTCCTGCTAAGCAGTGTTTAATAAAATTAATGTAGTGGTTCTGTTGATGTGTTTTATAAAGATGTATTATTGGCCAGTATTCTGAGTAAGCCAATAGATGAGCGGTCTAGGAATATGGATATTTAAACCGGGTAGAGTTAACAGCATTATTTTGCTGGACAGTAATAGACTTAATTGATGTGTATAAACTGTGTGTTGGATATATAGAGTTTATTTTATAAGCCTCAGCGCTTTTTTGCAGACTCTAAACGTTGTTTTGTAAGGTAGAGTTTATAGATTGGCTTTTATCAGTTATTCATCGCTGGTCGCTAATCTAGAACGCTTTTTAGGCAAATTAGCTAACGTATTTGTCGATGCTAAAAATATCAAGTTCATGAGAGCAAATAATATGCGAGTATACCCAACTGATTCGCCATTTTCAACTATTAGCCTGTTGAATGAATCTGATAGCTAATCCAATAGTCAATTGAATGAACTTGATTACTGGAAATAAGATAGCGCGAGGAAATTAAATAGCATGAATAGATTGGACTAATGGGGAAAGAATTTGGAAGTAATGTTTGGCATAGTAATAGGGCGACATGATTCGCATAAAACGCAAAGCGTAAACAAAACATACAAATTATAATTATTTATTTAGGATTAAAAGTCAATAGAGCAAAAGCCAACGCGCCAATAATTCAAGCAAGAAAAAGCTGCCTTGTATTTACAAATTAAAATGTGTCAGATTAATGGGAATATCATAATTACCGCTTCTAGCAAATTGCGTCGATAAATCGTGGGAATAGTAGGAGCAGTAAAAGAGCTGGCCAATAAGGCGATGGATCGATTAAAGGTGTGGAATTAAGAAAAAATAGGCGCAAAAAATGGCAGTAGGTCAGAGCAGCTTGAAATCAGGCCAATGATGACGCCATGCGGCCATAAAAAGTCTGGCCAATGACCATAAGCTCTTAATGTGTAGCGATTAGCAGTAAAGAGCCGAGAATATTCGACCTGCCAATAGCCATGCGCAGTCTAGAGTTCCGCAAACAATCGTATTAGGTAATTGGGCGCTCATCCAGCCGATGCATGAGAAAAAAAATCAGACAGCTTAAAATATTCAAAGAAAGTTTCAATTAGAAGCCTTTTATAGCTTAATTTACCAAAAGCCTTTAATCTTCTCAGTCCCTTAAAAAAAAAATTACACTCTATTCTCCACACACCAACCCACTTCCCCACCATTACACACCCACTCCCCTTCTCCCTCTCCCTCTCCCTCTCCCCTACCACCACACCACCACACCACCACACCACCACACCACCATATCAACATACTCTAACTTCACTTCTCTAACTTCTAATCTCCAGCTCTTAATCTCCAACTTCTCTTTTCTAACTTATAAGCTTTTCAGCTAGTGCTTCATACCCACATTACTCTCCTCATACTTTTTATCCCTACTAATTCAATAATCTAACCACGAGAACCTCCTACTTTTTTAATTACCTCTTCTTTTCTATTTCATTTTCCTCCTATTTACTAGTCTAATGCCTTAATTCCCTCCCTTATCAATAACCTATGCAACTTCCTTCTCTCTAACCTAACAACATTATTACCCTTCTAATACACATTACCATTCTCAAGTTTTAGCTTAATCAATTAATCACAAAAAATACTCATTTCATCGCCTAATTTCAATAACACAACAAATTCATACCCACAATACCTTCGAAGCCTTCCTCCTCATTCCCCTTCCCCTTCCCCTCCCCTCCATTCACTAAAGCTCTTTATCCTTCTATCCTGCCCTAACTTTTCTAATACTCGCCTCCTACATTGCCTTACCTACCTTTATATTTTCACTTATTCGCCATATAACTCTCTTCAACACACTTCAAAACATTTCTAGAAAATTTCATACTTACCTCTATAAACAATCTGACCTGCCTTCCAATACTATACTAGCCAAATTTTAGCTATCCATCAACCTTTTCATTCACTATGACTTCGCTCCATAGCTCCAATCAACCTTACATTAAAAAGTACCTTGATTCCCCGCCCACTATAGCCAATAAACGCCCCTCAAACCAATCATGTAAGCATTTTAACTACTCTCTGTACTATCAATTGCTTATCTAACCATCTCTTTATTTTATCCTTCTTCATTTTTCAGTTAACCTAAATAAAACTCCTCTTAACAAACCAAAAAACTCCCTTGCCTCCTCAAACTCCGCAAGCTCTTACTCTTGGGCTAAAAACTTAGACTTTGATTCAATTAAAGATCCCTTTAAAAAAGTTGATAAAATCCCCCAGGTTAGCCCCGCAAAAATCCCTCATACTACTCCTTCCACTACCACTACCACAACCCCTACCAATACCCAAATCCAAATCCAAAACAACAAATATAGCCTCAATTCCAATCACAGCAATAACCCCCTCTCTTCACGACCCATAAAGCAACCAAGCTTCGACAGTAATAGTACTCAAAACCAAAACCTAAACCAAAACTTAAACCAAAACCAAAATCAAAACCTAAACCAAAACCAAACCCAAACTGCTACTACTATCCCAAATCAGCTCCAGTCATCCAACAATGATACACTCCACCAAAAGTCCTCCCAACTAGACCAACTTATTATTGCTGCCCGGAAAAAAGACAGAAATGAAATTTATAACATCAAACTGCTAGAAAAAAAGGAAAAGGATACCCAAAAAGCATTGCCCCCACCTTTCCAACGACACCACAAAATTCCATGGGTCGCTAACAAAAGTATTCTCGTTAGCTCTGTTGAATCTAACAATTTAGGTCTAAAATCCCAATTATCCCAATACAGCGATGCCAGCAGCTCCTCCATAATAAATACCCCCACTATCAATCACCCAAAAAATCTTAATATCGATAGCAAACTAAACACCCCCAACTCCTTATCCATCTCTAATCCCAACTGTACTAATATCTCCCACAACAAAATCACCACCACCAACTCTGGAAATATCATTAGCAACAGCAACAACAACAACAACAACTCTGGAAATATCATTAGCAATAGCAACAACAACAACAACTCTGGAAATATATTTAGCAATAATAGCAATTCTACCAATGTCGATAGGAGTAATCTTTCCAGCAAAAAAAGCGAAGACGTTTATAATAACATCATCGATATTTACTCCACTGATTTCATCTACTCCGAATCTCCATCAACGCCAAAATCTAAAAATTTCCAATTCTTTTCACCCTCTAATAACAACACAAACGCCTCAAACACTAGCATCTTCAACTCCTCTCAAAACTTCCTTTTCTCTAAAAAATCAAAAGCTAACCTAAACGATTCCAAACCAATCCTAGATCCTAATCACTCTAACCTCAGCTTCAAAAACTCTAACTCTAACACCAGATACGACAACTCTGAAAACTCCAAGCAAGACTCAGCCTTTGTCACCTCTACCATCACTGCTCCTATCCCATACTCTCATCATAACCCTAATACTAATCCTCGAAATCCATCCCCCTTGGCCAATTCCAACTCAAACAAAGACTCAAAGATCAGATCGTCCCGCTACGACGATGACTCGCCTCCTGATGGCTGCAAATGTGCCTGTCTTATTATGTAGTCTAATTCTATTGGCCAATCACTTCCCCCATATGCATCTCACTTACCCCCATTGGTCAATTCTTATTACTTCGCTATAACTTCCCTCTTACCATTCAATTATTCGCCAACTTTTTAGAATTTATTTGATTAATAATAACAATAATAAAAAAAAAAATTTTTTTTTTTGATCCAATTTTTATCACTATTTTATTATATTTATATTTATTTCACAAAAATTTTCATTTTATTTATATTTATTTTACAAAATATTTCATTTTATTTAAATTTAAATCATTTTTGAAATTGTCGTTCTTTTTTTGACTTTCGACCTCATCCCTAATCCCACTTCTTGAAATAAAAAATACTTATTCTTCCTTATCTCTTCACCTCCCCCCCCCCTTTTTTTAAAAAACCATTTCTTTATATTCTGCTCGTATCTCCAAGTCTTCCTATCTATCCCAGTATAAGAAACGAATATGGATCCCAATTCTCAGAGCAATAAGGCCCATAGGATAAGTAAAGTCGGTGCAGGCGCTAAAAAATCTAAACATAAAAATGCTGAAAAAAATAACCCAAAAGCTTTTGCTATGAGGTCCGGTGTTCGCGCCCACAAAATGGCCGTTCGCCGCGTCACCTTGAACGAAAAAAAATTACACGTTCCCCTATTAGATCGTACTCCCGAAATTCCTCCCCCAATCGTCGTTGCCGTCGTTGGCCCCCCTCAAACCGGAAAAACTACTCTCATCAAATCTTTAGTTAGAAGGTATGCAAAACACTCCCTGTCCGAAATAAATGGCCCCATTACCGTCGTCTCGGGAAAAAAGCAAAGAATCACCTTCATTGAAGCCGTTAACGATATGAACTGTCTCATCGATATCGGAAAAGTCGTCGATCTAGTTTTGTTAACTGTCGACGCAAGTTTCGGCTTTGAAATGGAAACTTTTGAATTCCTAAATATCCTCCAAACCCACGGTTTCCCGAAAATTATGGGCGTTTTAACTTTTCTTGATAAATTCAAAGACTCTAAACGTCTCGCTAACACTAAAAAAAAACTCAAACATCGCTTCTGGACTGAAATTTACCAAGGCGCCAAACTCTTCTATTTATCCGGTGTCATCAATGGTAGATACCCTGACCAGGAAATCCTCAATTTATCAAGATTTATCTCTGTAATCAAATTCAGACCCCTCGTCTGGCACAATACCCACCCATACGTCATTGCTGACAGATTCGAAGATATTACTGACCGCGAGCTGGTTGTAAATAACCCTAAATGTGACCGCGATATTGTTCTTTATGGCTACCTCAGAGGAACCAAGCTCCGCCAAGGATCCGATATCCACATCCCAGGTGCTGGCGACTTTGTTCTCGATAACATCGAATTGCTTGCCGATCCTTGCCCCCTCCCCGACAAAGTCAGAAAACGCCTAGACGAAAAACAAAAACTCATATACGCCCCTATGTCCGACGTCGGTGGCTTGATCTTTGATAAAGATGCCGTCTACATCAATGTCCCCGGTAACTTTTCCAAAAAAAATTTATACCCTGACCAACAAGATTTAGATAACTTGAATATCCCTCAAGGAACCGGTGAAAATCTGGTTTTAAAGCTACAAGACACTGATACTAATGCTTTCAAGCAACTCGAATCATCTCACATCCAGCTCTTCTCCCAATCTAACCCCTTAACTTCTTCTGATATCGTTACTCACTCCTCAAATCACCAATCTGCTCGCGTCCGCAGACCTTACTCTTCTAACTCTGCTGACAATAACTCTGATAATGATAATGATTCCGATTCTGATTCTAATTCCCAATCGGATATCGATTCTGGCTCTAACGATGACTCTGACTCTGAATCTGACTCTGAGTCCGGCTCAGGCTCAGGCCCTAGCCTTAAAAAAAATAAATCTAAAAGTTCCAGAAGAGCTTCGTCCACTTTAAATTTTGGTCAAACTGAAAGCGACCAAGATGAAGACGTTAAATACGCTGACACTGAAAGCGAGTATGAATTAAGTTCTGACGATCAAGACTCTAGCAACATTGACCTTGGCTTGTCGAATTTCTCCAAATCTAACCAGATTTATATGGGCAGTAACAAAGCTGACCTCATGAAACTCGTTTACGGTGATAACAAGCAAAAGCCTACTCAGCCTAAAATCCAAAATTTACAGGATGATGAAGATAGCGATGATGCTGACTTCTTCAAACTAAAAGCTAGCAAAAAGTCTGACAACGATGGTCAATCGCTCTCGAACGATTTAACTGCTGACTATGAAGAATTTGACTCGTGTAAATTCTTCATTAACTCTGGATCTCCCGCTTCATCAACCGAATTTTCTGACGATTTCTTACAATCCCTCAAAATGCACTTCTTAGCCACTGCCTTTGACTCTGAAAACGCTCCAGCAAGCAACGACGCTACTCAATATTCTGAAAGCGAAAATGGCGACTTTGAAGATTTAGAGCAAAACGGTGACTTTGAAGATTTAGAAAATGATTCCCAAAATGAAAACTCGGATAACGACTCTTCCTCCGTCAACCACGAAGATAGCGATGAAAATACAGCCAACAGTATTGAAGAGAATGAAGATGAGCAAGTCGATGAGTTTGCTGCTAAAAAAGAGCTACTTAAGAAAAAGTTCGATGCCCAATATGATGGCGGTGATGATGATGGCTCTGGATCCGATGATGGAGAAGTTGATATTTTTGCCGCTACAAAACAAGAATTCAACAAGCAAAATGAGCTAAATAAAGAAGAATTTATGAACGATTCTCCACAATTACGTGCTCAGGTTGAAGGTTATTTGCCTGGCCAATACTTGCGCCTTAAATTAACCAATGTTCCCTGCGAGCTATCTGAAAATTTTGATCCTAAATACCCTATCCTAGTTGGTGGCCTTTTAAAAGCTGAAACTCAGTTTGGATTCATTAATGCCAGAATCAAAAGGCATAGATGGTTTGGCAAAATCTTAAAAACAGGTAACCCACTTGTATTTTCGTCTGGATGGCGTAGATTCCAGTCTATTCCCACTTACGCACTTAATGACAGAATTAAAACTCGTATGCTCAAATACACTCCCGAGCATATGCATTGTTTAGTCACCTTCTATGGCCCTATCAGTGCGCCAAATATGGGTTTCTGCTGCGTCCAAAGCGCATCCAAATCAACTACTAATTTCAGAATCTGTGCCACTGGCGTTATCCTCGATAACGACCAATCCACTGAAATCGTAAAGAAGCTTAAACTTGTTGGTGTTCCTTTCAAGATTCATAAAAATTCCGCATTTATTAAAAATATGTTTAACAGTCAACTTGAAGTCGCGCGCTTCGAAGGAGCTCAAATAAGAACTGTTAGTGGTATTCGTGGTCAAGTTAAAAAAGCACTAAAGGTAATTTTAAATTTTTTTTAGCTTCTTTTTTTTTTTTAATAATTTTAAATAATTCCTATGCAATTAAGTATTATTAATAATAGATTCCTAATATAAAATACGCTAATTCATTTATTTTAGGCTCCTCCAGGTTCGTTCAGAGCAGCATTTGAAGATAAAATCCTGATGAGTGACATTGTGTTCTTGAGAGCTTGGTATACTATTAAGCCCAAAAAATTCTACAACCCAGTGACATCATTATTGCTTTCAGACAAAACAAAATGGGAAGGAATGAGGCAAATAGTAGATATCAGAAGAGATCTTGGAGTTAAAGTTCCAACGAAATTCGATTCGCACTACAAGCCAATTGTGAGACAGGAGCGCAAGTTCAACAAGCTTCAGATTCCAAAAGCTCTGCAAGCACAGCTGCCATTCAAGAACAAGCCCAAATTGCATAGCAAGAAGAAGACAACGGATTATTTGACAAAGAGAGCAGTAGTTTTGGAGCCTGAAGAGAAGAAGGTCGTTTCGCTGATCAATGAAATCAACTTGCTTAGCAACATCCAGAAGAAAAAGAGAAAAGAAAAGAGTATCGAACAAAAAGCCAAATTCGAAAAGAAGATCAAACTCCAAAACGAAATTACAAAGGAAAAAGTTAATAAGGCTAGAAAAGAGCATTTCAGGAAACAAGGACTTGCTAATAAAAGCAACACTAAATAAGCCCAATGTGCCTGCATAGCTTCAGATTATATATTTACTATTCTATTAAATGACATGAACATTAAAATAGATTTTATTATAATAAAATGTTTCTTTTTATCTAAAAATTTGTTTTAAATTCTAGCTATTCAATTTAATTTTTTGTATCTAAAGTTTACTAGAACTAAAAATTACTAACACTATAACAAACTAGAAAATATTTCTATTGAAGTGACTAACTAATGCATTTAACCGAAATATGCATTGAAATATTTAAACATTAGAAAATATTTTATTTTAAAAAAAAAAGTTTAACTAATAAATTGTTTTTTTTTTTTTGTGGAATCATGAATAATTTAATTAAAACAAAGAAATGAGTCAAAATGCCAACAAAAAAATACCAGAAGCCTGATATATATAATCGAATGCATAAAACGCGGATTAGAATAGTACAATTCGCTCAAAAACAACCGCAATAAGGAGAAAGTTGGATTTTAAAAAATTAGAGCTTGTAACGTAAAGATAAAATTTAAAATGGAAAAAAATATACATTGTGCATTATCCAATGGTTTGAGAATTAGAATAATTAGTTATTTAGTTGCAAAAAAATTGATTAATTTAAAGAAATAAGTATTGATTTTTAGAGACCTTTTTGAGAAATTAATCGTGTTATTAGCTTTATACCTATTAAATTCTGTAAGTTTTAAATCTATTACAAGAATTAAAAATCAATTCAATTGTAGTAGAGATTGAATTTCTTTATAAGTTTGATGCGAATAAAAACTCGCAGTGCTTGTAAACTATAATCTTTTGAAAGTTCCAAGATTTTACTAGCTTTGAGAAATAGAAACCATTTAGAATTAGAGATCTTGGAGTGCTTTAAAAGGTTTGAAATAAAAGTTAATTTCCTTTTTATTTTTTCTTATAGTTTAGAGCTAGATGTTTTAAAAATCTAATAGGTTGATTTTATATATTTTTAAACTTTTGTAGTATTAGTAAGCGTAAATATTAGGTTCTATAAAATATATATCTTTTTAAATTCGTCATGTTTCATATTAAGCTATTATTTTAACCAAGCGTTTTATATATTAAATTTTCATATTTTTAGCTTTTTGAAATTATAGATTTTTGTAGTTTTTTATATTTTTGTAGCCACTTTGGCACTAATTTACGAATATCCATAGCCTTTAATAAGAGTAGCATTTGTTTAATC
>LSSN01006037.1:0-27842 GCA_001970855.1 Smittium culicis | reverse complement strand
TCAATTTTCTTGAGATTGTGGGAGAAAGTTTTTTGCATGACATTTTGTGCATCTTCATTTTTGCTAAATATAAAGTATGTTAATCTAGCTCGATGGCCATCTTTTCTAATGTAGATGTAGCCATCAAGATCGTGGGTGAGCTTATAGAGCGCGTTCATGTGGTCACCTTGAAACTGCGCCCATGGTATGCCAATTTTACGATCTGAGCCATTTTGGCACAGTCGTTTTAGGCTGATTTGCTTTCCGCCATATAGTAGATTTTTGACTGAAACATCTCTTTACTGGCTCACATCAATTTTTTGATCGTATCAGAAAATAGATTTGATTTTTTTTGGTTCATTTTTTATAATAATGGTGGGCTTGGGGGCTCCATGAGGGAGATCCCCCTTCAGGACATCGCTAAACGTGTTTCTAGCACGTTTGTAGGCTTTTCGTTAGCCATAATGGTAGGTAAAGTTGTTTTTTTTCTGCTTTGCTTTTTTTTTTTTTTTTTTGTAGGCTTTTTTATGCGTCACAAATTAGTCGAAATAATCAAATTCGTTAAATTCGGCGATTTGCGTACTTTTTTTTTCGATTTGGCTAATTAAAAACGTGCACCAAATTTGGGCACTTACAATTTAATTGCAATAGTTGAACTTAGCCTACAGAGACCAAACTTGTACCAAAATGTAGCTTTTTGTAAGGTCAAAAAAGTTGTATTAATAAGTTAAAGTCGATAGACTACGCGTTCGATGGTTATAGTCAATTTTATTTAGCATGGGCGTAAAAAAAAAGTGAATAATAGACAAGAAATATTATTTTGTAGATTCTCTAATCCTATTGGCTCGCCCAAGAAAAACTTTTCTAAGTTTGTGAGAGTAGGTCTCATAGAGTTTATGCTTTACTTATACTCTTGAAAAGGTTAAGACATATCTCTTGATGAGGCGAATAATTTTGGATTAGTACTCAAAGCCGTAGGACTTCGGCATTAGTTGCAATACTTGATTTTTTCGCTTAATTTTTCTCGGTTACTAAGGGTGGGATTCTTATTCGACGCCAGAGTTTGAGAAAGAGAATTTGTGTGCATGGTATCTGGTAGGTTAGATTCGGAAAACTATAAATTATATCAGACATAGATAGGGGTTACGAGGATTAAATCAGTAATACTAATGTTTGTCAAATTTGATGAGAATCGAAACATTTTTCAATTTAAATAAATTTTACTGTATAATGGTGACAAAAAAAAACAAGAATGTTATGTGATATAAAGTTTATTTAGAAACAAAAAATACTTTAAAAAGATTATTTTTGTGCGTCAAGTCTTTTCTTCAAGTTTGATAAAGCAGTCCAGATGTCATCCTCCGAGTCAAAAGATTTCTTGAAAGAAGGAAGTTCAAATAAGGTTTTTTTCCACTTGACGAATCTTTCCAAACCAGTTTCATCTAGCGCAGGGAGACTGTGCTTTCTTACTCCAAGATAGTATCTTTGAACTAGTGGAAGTAAGTAAATATCGGCAATGGTGAGCGAATCACCGTGTACGTATATTCCATTGGGATTGATTTCCAGCAATTTTTCGTTAAGCTCTCTGATTCTGATCTGCATATCTTCTCTAACAGATACTACTTCCTCAACTGGTCCAATCATGATCTTATAATAGTTGGGCATTACTTTTTTGTCAATGTAGTCCATTAATTGGCGGGTATCGTATCTTTCGACTGGGGTTTTAGGATACAACTTTTCGTTTACATCTGCGGCATAATATACAATAAATTGAGATTCAGTCAGGGCTTTTCCACCTGGAAGTCTGACAGCAGGTACTAATCCTTGAGGATGGATTTGAGAGTACCAATCAGGTTTGTTGAATAGATCAACAAAGACGTCTTCGTAGTCAATTCCAGCTTCAGTCATAGCAATTACAGCCCTTTGAGCAAAAGGGCAAATTCTTGAAGAGTAGAGCGTTGGTTTATCAGGGTTGAATTGTGCCATTTTAATTCTTTTACTTTGAAGTCGGTTTATAATACGTGTTTATTTGTGTATTTGGTTTAAGAACACTGCGATGATTTTCTTATTTAAAGTAAGGAAATTTGTGTCTATTTATACTTTTTTTCATTAGTGTAGTTATATACATAAAGATTATTTCATAAGTTAATCATCGATTTAATGAGAGTTTAATCTTCTGGCATCCAAAATTGTAAAATAGTTAGATTATCGAATTCAGTCTATATTATTTCTCAAGCTATTTCTCTTACAGATGTTTATAGTTGAAATAATGATGCAATTTATTCTAGTATAAAGCATAAAAAGTAAATTTTAATAAATTTGGCTTACAAAAAAACTTCTAGAACTCTATTGGTATTTGAAAATATTTAATTTTAGCCTCTGCTATTATTTACTAAAATAACAAATAAAGTGAGTATATTAAAGTTTTATGTTAAATTGGTACTAGATATATTTTTTTAATCGCAGAATATTATTTGTTACTAGAATCTTGATTAACGTCTTATTATATATAGTCTAGAACATTTTTATAAAAAATAATGTTCTTATAGTACTTGCTGAGATACTTTATATATAAATTTTCTGATATTTATAAAACCCCATTTTTTTAATTTTAATTACAAACAACTTAAAAACCAATTCTTCAGTTCGATAAACTCCTTATAATGATTTGATCATAAATTTTCAGGTAAAACCCCCTATATTAGCATAGAATTTAAAATTAATTCTTCAATTAAAGCTCATCTGAGATGAAAAAATAACTGACTAGCCTACACCACATTTCAGTACTAATTATCCATCTGAATTTAAATTCACTCTGCATGTTTATCGAATTTGGTATAATATACCATTTATCAAACGCCTAATATCAATTATGGAATACACTAATTAATCAAGGATAAAAATTAAATTGGTTTAAAAATAACATCTCGCTATGTTTAATTGATTTTCTTAAGAACCACAGTCAAATAATATTAAATAAATAAATGAGTTTATTTTTTGCCAATCTTTATTATTTATTGAGTGATAATGAGAAAATAGTGGGAAAATTGGAGAATTTGAGTCTCGATGTTCATATGAGGATGTAGTACTAGAAGATGCTATACTTATTTCAAGTCGATCTATTTTCTGAAATTTAATAGAAACAGATGTATTTAGAATCACAGCTTTATTGACTAATTTTTTTCAAATAATACTTTAAACAGTGGGGGGGGGATTATATGCTATAATATTTTAATACTGCGAGTATCTCTCCTTGAAAAATTCTCACGTGAATATAATTTCTAATAGTTCAAAAATAACGAAAAAATATGTTACTAATAATTAATAATTAAACCATAACAGTAACCCCACATAACAAAATGCATGTACAAATGGGAGATGCCGAACGAAGAGGGCATTTATTGCAAAATAATGTTATTCCTGAATATCCATTAATTGTTAATATTATCCATGAAAAAGAGAAGACATATCAGCTTTTCTAATTATTGATTTAGTTTTGAAATAGTTATTTTCTAAAGTAAATCAATGCTATAATTCATTAGCTATAATTTTTTATTAGAATTTATATACTGTAACAATTTACGCTATAAAATACTTCCTTTATTAAGAATCTTCCAAATGGTATATTTTTGGAAACGGAGTTTTTTATCAGGCTATTCTATTCGTTAACTTTTCACAACCAGTTGTTGGCCATAGTCGTAAATGCACTGTAAATTAATAATTAGTAAATTTCAAAATAATAATAACAGACACAATGTACTACTACTTTAATGCCTTGTACCTCAAAAATATTTTTTAAATTACTTTAAGACACAGTTTCGATTATTGTTATCATTCCAGAAAAACTTTGTGATTAAAAAATAGTAATAATAAAAACGATTTGTTTCAATTTAAACTGTAATTTAAGAATATCATTTTTTTTATTTTTTTGTCACGGTTGGTATTAATGACGTTGAAAGCTTAAAGATAATTAGTTTATTTATTATGAGATTTTGTATAAAAAGGAATTAAAGACTAGACTAGACTTATGACTTGTTGTTGAACGACATATTATATCATGGTAAGGATTATGTTGTCTTTATATAGTAAATGACTAAACATATTAGGAATGAGGAGGAATACTCATTGGTCAATGGGATGTAAAAGGTGAGACAATGGAGTTGATTGTGGATGAAGTTGGGGAATCAGTAATTAGTACAATGGTTTATGACATTTTTATAAAAATATTAATTTAACACAAACTTCATTAACTGTAACTATACTAAAGCAACATACAATAGGTTATAGTATACAGATTGCGTTTGATTTGTCAAAAAAATGTCTGAAATGGCGTAATTTCCAAGTAAAATTGACTTCAGCAAAGCTAAATTAAATTTTATGCTTTTTTTTTTTATAGTAGAATTTCTTTGAAAAATCCTATATTAATTTTTTTTAAATTTCATTTGTTAGTTCATTGAAAAATTAAGTCTGGTCTAGAATTCGCTTACATTTTATTCGATGATTTTCAATAATATACATTAACAATGAATTTTCATAGTAGGGGGGTATAATAAAAATCTCAGAGAATCTCGTGTATATTGATGTTATATACATATTCTAGATTCTGGGCTAATAAATAACTTTATTTCAGCTTAATAATATTTATTTGAAAATTCTGAAAATCTTAGTATCATCAGAGGAGTTAAGAATGAATTTCAAAAGAATCTAGATTATATCAAAAACACCCTATATTACCATTAGACACAATTCATAAAAGTAAAAAAGTGATTAAATACTAAAATATACTCTATATTTATAGTTAATAACCTACTACCCAAATCAAGCTTTGTCTATATTTATACTTGATTTAAAAATAAATATATATATCTGCATTTTTGTCTAAATCAATTCCCGTTAATCATCAACAAATTCTCGACGGAAAAAAACTTACCTGTAAAAAAACTTATTTGTGTTCACCCTCTAAGAAAATAAAAATAAGTAAGAAAATGTCTTCCTTCGAAATTTTGTACTTCCCAATCACCGGACGCGTTCAAACCGCAAGAACTATCCTTTCCTTGGCAGACGCTAAATGGAAAAATGTTGTCCCTGACTGGCCCGCAATTAAAGAATCATTGCCATTTGGACGCCTCCCACTTCTTACTGAAACTGCTCCTGATGGTAGCAAGTATGAACTTGTTGAATCAACAGCAGTCGATCGCTATTTAGCTCGCAAATTTGGATTTCTTCCTTCTGATAATAAGGTTGCTTCTACACTAGAATCATATGCTTTGCAAATACTTGATTCTTATGATAAACTTATTGACCACGCTTATGGTGCAAATAACGATGAATCAAAAGCTGCGTTTGAAAAAGAATTGGAATACTTGTTAAAGTACCATGAGCCCCTATTGGCCGCCAGTCCAAATGGCCGCTACCACGGTGATAGCATCACATATCCAGATATTGTTCTTTACACCTTATATAACCAAGCAACAGTAAGCGGTGACGCAGGTTTATTCAAGGCATCCGAATACCCTCACGTCATGAAACTTGTTACCTCCATGGATTCCAACCCAAAAATTGCCCATGCTATTGCCACCATTGAATAATGGTAAACAGACGAGTCCACGGGTAAAACTTCTTAATATTGTTTAATATGTAAATGTTTCCATATTAATTATCCACAATAAATTATATTAAGATGATTTCTTCATTTTTTTGACTTGAATTTTGGATATTTCAGGTTTTTTTTTTTTCTATACTGAAAAAATCTTTTTATTTTAAAGCCATACATGTATAAAAAAGCTTATAGACAGATATATATTTTATTTTGGCTCTATACTTAAAATCATGCTTATTTTCTGAAAAATTTCATTAATAAATTATTAGTAATAAATGAAAATAAATTTTAACAAGCAAATCCGATGAAAACTGAAGTATATGAATTCGGTATAATAATTGAGATTTGAATAAAATGAGAATTAGAACTGTCAATAATAAAATCTCCAGAGATTAATTAACGGAATAATGGCAATTATACAAGATGAAAATATTTTAAAAAAATAAATATAACTATACTAAAATGAAAATGTTTTATTAAAATATTTTATTAAAATATTTTATTAAAATATTTTATTGCTGTAAACCTCAAAAAAATAATAAGTTATGCACAAAAATCAAAAGAAACTCCATCAGAATAGCTTAAGAAAAGCGGTATACAAATCTAAATGGAAAAGTACAAAATTAAAAAGTGGAAATAAGATTTTATTGGTAGAATACGATACTCGGACATAATATAATTTATAGTAAACAATACCAAATAAATTGCAGTATTTTCTACTATAAAATTTTAAACAGATTCTTAAATAAGCTGAGGAAATCTTTTATAAATACAAATTTGGTGCTTACAACATATTGATATGATTATTCTATATGGATAGATTTTTTTGTTTTTTGATGGAGCAGCATAACCTCAGCTTATGTAAAAGCTATTGCATTAAAAACATTTACGCAGTTATTGGCTGTATAATATAATTGAATTTTCTAATTTATTTTTTAAATTTATTTTTATTTTAATGGTATAATAGATATTACTGGTTTTTTTATAGCGAATAAATATAGACTAGCGATCTTTTAAATGTATAATAATATATATAACTCACTTATGTGAATAATTATTTTGATCGTTTAATATTAGTACTAAAAAAGCTATTTTTTAAAGCGACTTTTATATTATTTATATTACAGAAAAGTGATCATTATCCTACATACTTTTAAATGGCATGTGTGTGCAAAACACTTGTTATTGTATAGTTCATGTATGATATATTAATAAATAAATGGCAATAAATATATATCTGGAGGTTTGGTTATTAAAAACCTTAACAGCCTTAATTTTATGGGTTGTGGTTTGACTTACAGCATATTTGGACATGCACAGTCGTTATGAGATACTTTTGTTTAAAATCCGCTTGGCAGCCTAATTTTTTCAGGGTTGATGAAGCTATTAATAATCAAGCATCGAAAGCTAGTGCAAGTATAGATATAGCAATAGCTTATTCTGATCAGCAGCCATTACAGCTTCACTTGCGTTGTAAAGCGTAAGCAAATCTTGAGAGGCTAAAGCATATAATACCCAACAAGCGCACCTTAGGTAATTTTCACGCTTTTCGTCTGTACCAACCATCGAAGAGATTAAAGTAAGAACTCAGCCAGTTAGTGATAAGATTAAGCGTTTTAATGGTATAGGGCGAAGGTATCATAATCAGCAGATTATCCTCCCATCCATACGGCGTTTTGATTTGTCTCACTTCGGGAATTTCTACCAACATTCTAAAAGCGCCAAATTCTTTATTCTGGCAGCATCCCCCAATCATGAGCCTTGTTGAAATGAACGCGAATTCAGCGATAATTAGGGCGTCTGATGATTGGCCGAGATTTACACAAGGCACGATACGCTTTGGAGTAATTGCCTGTGACACTTTATTATGCCCAGATGTTTCGATTGGCTTAAAATATTAATTTTTACTTAACCTGGAATATTGGTGTCAGAAATTCCTAATAGCGCCTGTACAAAAATAAAGGTGTCAAAAAAAAAAAAGCTAAAATAAAATAAAATAAAGGTGTCAAGTAACGCTGTGACACCTTTAACATAATATGCACAGTTATTAACAGTTAATAATTATCGGCTCTGACTGCTAAAAAAAAGCATAAAGTTTTATAAACAAAAAATCGCTTTAAAAAAAAGTGCCAAAACTGCTATTTGGTATTTTTCGATACTTTTTCTATCAGTTGACTCTTTTCCGCTTACTATTCCTACTTCCCTACTCTTCATTTTTAGTATATACTTTTGCTTCTTAATCTATTGACTCAATTCTCTTCTGATCCTTCCCATATTCTCGATTCTTTATCTGACCTCTACTCTTTACATTTTCTGAGTTAATCGGCGTTGAGCCTGTTGCCAGTTATCAGATCATCTTTCGACCGCCACTACACTATCAACATTATCTATTATTCTTGTACTCTCCTTATCACGAGATCTTTTTTCCTATACTTATAAAGCTTCAGTTGATCCCTTAATACTTTGAAACTCGCCTCTTCTCTAATATCCATACCCTATATAATGTCTTTCTTCTGTAATAATATAATATCAAGGCTATGCTGCCTTAAACCCTCAGAACAACTTAATCGTGAGCATGAACCTTTGTTTGCCGATGTTGAAAGACAGGCCGTTAACCAACTTATAGATTTCTTTGAGAGTAAGCTCCCTCCCCCCGCCTTCTTCCCTTTACTATAACTATAAATTTTACTTTTTTTTGTATTTATACTTTACCCTCATCCACTGTTACATACTTTATTAGATCGATCTCAGGTTAACTTTTACGAAGGCGAGCCTTTACGCGCACTGTCCACTTTGGCTTACTCTGGTCATTTTGAGCTGCAAAGATCCGCTGCTATCGCTTTTAGTGAAGTTTCTGAAGCTGATGTAAGACCTGTTTCTAGAGAAACCCTAGATCCCATTTTATACCTACTTCAATCTCCTGATTTCGAAGTCCTAAGAAGCGCTTCTGCTGCCTTGGGCAATCTCGCGGTTGATCCTCAAAACAAGATTTTAATAGTTAAAATCGGTGGCCTCGAACCCTTAATCCGCCAAATGCTTTCACCAAACAAAGAAGCACAGTGCAATGCTGTTGGTTGCATAACTAATCTCGCCACTGCAGAAGAAAATAAATCCAAAATAGCTAAAAGCGGTGCCCTCATTCCCCTATCCCGCCTTGCTAAATCATACGATATTCGTGTTCAAAAAAATGCGACTGGTGCTTTATTAAATATGACTCACAGTCCTGAAAATCGTATGCAGCTTGTGAGTGCTGGTGCCGTTCGAGTTCTTGTTGAGCTTTTAGATGCCAGCGATTCTGGTGTTCAATATTACAGCACAACCGCAATAAGCAATATAGCCGTTGACGAAAACAGTCGCGCTCACCTTCATCAAACCGAGCCCTCTTTAGTCCCCAAACTAATTAGACTAATGGATGAACCTGAAGCAAATATCCGATGCCAAGCTGCTTTAGCTCTTCGAAACCTTGCTTCTGACGACGAATACCAAAGAAATATAGTTATTAACGGCGGTCTTCGTGGATTAAAGAATATGCTTATTTCTAATGACTCATATATGGTCCTTGCCTCTGTGGCCTGTCTTCGCAATTTATCTATACATCCCGGAAACGAATCTGCTTTATTAAACTCTGGGTTCTTAATGCCCCTAGTACAGTTACTAAGTAGCCCCACTACCATAGGAATTTCTTCTCCTAATTCTGAAGATAATTACGTCAACTACGGCGAAATAGCCTGTCATTCTGTATCCACTCTTCGAAATTTAAGCGCTTCTAGTGATAATACCAAGCTACTGCTAGTAGAATATGGGATTTTGCCAAAAATTTACTCTTGCCTAGTTAATCATCAAACTACAATGCTAACTAAAAGCGAGATGACAGCTGCTCTGGCTGTTCTCGCTCTATGTGACACCTTAAAAGAACCCATTTTATCTAGCGGATTTTTGGAAGTGTTAATCCCTCTAACACATGCTACTTTTATGGATGTAGTTGGTAACAGCGCTGCAGCAATTGGAAATTTATCAGCCTCTGTTAGTGATTACTCTGTATTTATTAGAAATTGGTACGAACCCGAGGGAGGCCTTCAACTATACTTACAGAACTTTTTATCGTGCGAAGGCGAGCCTACATTTTTACAGATTGGCGTTTGGACAATTCTACAGCTTGTTGAGTCTCGAAATGAGGAGTTAATGAAGCTTATAAAATCGCATGATACTATTCCTGGGTTACTTAAAAAGATTAATACGGATTATACAGCAAGCAACCTATATAACCAAATTGATGATTTAAATGGCGAACCTAAGCATAATCCAAACCCTGGATATGAATCCAATTACCAAGTAGCGGCACTAATACAACAAGTGTTTAAGTCTCTCGATTTAGAGCTATAGTTCTTTATTCAATAAATCTCTTATTATAATAATAATAGCTGCCAATTTAGAATATTAATTAATCTAGTTTAATCCTTACTTTTTCTTAAAAAACAAAATATGATAGTTGATGGTTCAAATTATAAAATTAATTAAATTATTTAGATTATAAAGACATAAAGAGCTTATCAGAAAAGTAAAGAGTATGGTAGAAGACAAAATTTAACACTAGTATAAATAATAATAATAATAATAAATGAAGTTTGTTAAAGAGAAAACTGAATTATTGGGGGGAGGGGAGAGGCAAAGGTTATACTGGTTAGGTTTGAAGTTAAATTTTTTCGTAGGAAAGCTAAAATTAAAATTCACTATTTTACTGCTTTTTCATAGCCTATATCCAAATTTAGTGGAGGAATGCTTTCGTAAATAAATTTGGGCAAAGATCAAAATGACACCAGAAACCAAAAATCCGATAGATGAGATGAGGATAAGGGGGTAGTAGTTATTGATTTTGATAGAGATGTCGTAAAAGGCGCCTGCAGTTGGGCCACCGATGATAAGACCGATAGCAACATAGACGAACATGACGCCGATAACACCGGTTGCTCTATGTGCAGGGTAGTGACGGCCAAGAACACCAGGAACAATGGACAAGAACGCGGCACTGAGGAAACCGTATACGAACGATAGGGCGAGGATTGGGGATGCGGTTTTAGTTGTTGGCCAGATAGAGGATACGAGAACAGCGATCAAAAAGTCAGATATGATGATGATGTTCATTTCTCCGATGACATCGGCCAGGTAGCCGATGATGAGACTTCCGGTTACGTTTCCTACGTTGGCGAGAACAACAGCGAGTGTTGCGTTGCTGGATAGTCCAGATCTTTCTTCGGCGATTGTTGGTAAGTAGTAGAGCGGGGCGGTGTAGGCAACGTCACCGAAAAGGGTTGAAATACTGACCAAGAATACAAAGATATCGAAAACAGCAGCCTTGTCGAATGGTTTTGATTTTTCGACACCGTCCTGAGCATTTTTTCCATTGGGGACACGCTCGATCATGAAGTATGAAGAGGAAGCTATTATTACAAAGACGACAATTGCGGTTACCCAAAGAGCTAGTTTAAAGTTACTGCCATTACCAGAATCGAGCATTTTCTTGATGATTGGGGACAAGATGATGCCACCAATACCGCCACCGGCGTTGATAGCACCCATACCGAAGCCTCTGTACCTTTCGAACCAGAAGGAGACCATAGCAACAGAGATGAGGAATGGGAAAGAAGCGCCAAGACCGAATAGAACGCCCTGAGTTAGAGCAAGTTGCCAAATTTTAGTGCTGAAACTGGCGAGAAGCAAGCTTATACCGCAAATTGCGCCTCCAAGAAGGGTAGTTTTTCGGTATCCTATGTAATGGATGATCGGGGTTGCAACAAGACTGAAAAGCAGCATAGAAGACAGGGCCATGGTTCCTATCCAGCCTATACTTGCAGCTTGGCTATCGGAAAAAAGTTTTAGGTATAAGGTGTTGTATACGGCAAAAGAATTGCATATTCCGGCAGTTACTACATTGACGAGAATGCAGAAGAACAAGATCATAAAGGACTTTTTCGAGTCGACTTGGCCGTTTACATGGATGTTTGTTTTTTCTTGATCGGAATCCATATTTTATTTTTCTGGTTAGTATTTGTTTCTAAAGAAAATTATAGTTATTAATACTTGAGTACAATTTCTGAATTTTCAGCTAGTTATTTAATTTTCTGGTATGATATGTTTTAATATTTAATTTGAAGGGCTTTGATGACAGATACTAAACACAAAAGCAAAAGAGTTAAGTTGCCAGTTTGGTTTGCTGGATATGTGGTAAGATGCAGAAGTTAAAAAATCTAAATTTAAATAGCTATATAATTGGATTGAGAGAATATAGGTTGAGATTAGTATGGAAAAAAAACAGAAAAGAAAAATATTTTTAAAATTTTGTACAAGGAAGCAGAATAATAATTATTTTAAACAAAGAAGGCTAAGCACTAAAGCTGAATATTACGGAATAACAATTTGAAAGAGTTTTTGTTCAAGAAAGTTTGAATGTTTTATAGATAATACCATTTTCTTAATGAAATAAGTCAAGTATTTATATAGAATTATATTTCAAGTAAAACAGCAAATAAATCTTTATAAAATAGCAAAACAAAAAATTTTTATTTATGGTGGAAAGTATAATAGTTTAGCAGATAGTTATGGCTGATAGATAAAAAAAACTCCTAATCGGGATTTATAATTACATTATTAGATTTTTTAGGTTTGGTTTATTTAAGTTTAGTGACTAACAATGAAAAAAATAAAGCCAAGCATTTATTATTCATTTTAATAAGCGAGTTTGAAAACATATACGTAATCTATAATTCTAATGTTTGTGGGTAAATTAGCACTTATGAATAGGCCAAAACTAAATCATAAAAGTCAGTGGAAATTGTTAGCAATCGATTAGATCAGAAAACATAAAACTGGTGATAGATAAATCTGGAAACGGACAACAGACACTTTCGCTTAATATCTATAAAAGAGCTTGTAGACAAAACAAAAGCACATTCTTGTGCCTCCTCGAAAATAGAGTAACGGTGCTGAATGGCACAGAAAATAAAAGGCCACGGCTGTGGACTACAGTGTAGAAATTCCTCCAAAATACAAAATAGATCACTCTGAGATATTTGCTTTTGCTCGTTAATTTGGGTTTTTGATATACACCGCTAGCTATAAAAGCAATTCTAGCGAGCTATATGAGCATAATTGGCGACTTCAACAGAAAATGGATCCGGTTGTGGGAAAAGGAGTGATGATTAGTAATGCTAAAAAGTAAAATAAAATCCAGCTGTAGAAACGAGTCGCATAATTTGGCCAACAATGAGCAATCTGTTTCCTCCTAGCATTTTTGACGTGATATAAGCCCGCCGCAAACATATTTGGAAATTCTAATTTCCTTTTTAGCTCATCCGCATTGCAATTTTGTGTTCCTGATGGAACATTTACAGCGAAAATTTGTGTTCCTTTTTTGCCCAAAAGCTGTGCTAAAACGGTTTGCTTTGTATCTTCACACGTCTCTTATGTAATACATAACAATTAATTGCTACCAAAAACTACCCAAATAGTCAACTATGTCCGGCCACACTTAATGTCCTGCCACCCTATAATCTGTCATATCCCTAAACCATATAAATTAAAAAAGCCATTGTCCGGTAATGTTAGCGCCAATCAATGGGCGTTAATATCAAATAATATAGCAAATCAGATCCAAATGTCCGAATGGCTAATAACTGATTATGTCCGGCTGCTCCCAAACTTGCAGCAAATAAACGTTTCGCTTGGAAAATATTTCTGGGAATCTACAACTTGGAAAGTGTCCGTTAAACAGGATAGCTTATTCGAAAATCGGTGCCCAGTCCAAAATTATGAATATTAGTTAGTAGGACATAACTTGGATGTCCGAGAAAATTAGAAACGCAAAATTCTGCCATTCTAAGCTGATCCAACTCCACAAGCGAAATTCGCAATACCCATTCCCATTTACATCTATATTTTATCCACTCTACTCAGCTACGTTACCATTCCTTTTGTATTAAATAAACTAATCACCTCTCAATGTTGGCTAATAATGAGATTCTATTGGATACTATTTGCTTAAGCCATTTTTTTACTTACCATTAGCCCTTTCACCGACTGTAGGCTATTTTTGATTTTGCAAATATGGCCAACTATGTTCAATTAAAATTACTTAAATTCCGAAGCCTTTAGAAATATTTGTTTTTTTAAAATAACAGCAAATAATAAATTTGCTTTTAAATTATAAACGAATAAGAATATAGTTTTTTTAATGCATTGGACATGAATGGCTTAAATATATCGATTTGTTTAGAATAAGAACATGCAAGATTATTCGCATTTAACCTTTCTACAAGCTTAAAAATACGAAATAAACAATCACAGTGATGTAAAAATAAAGAAGCTCCAAGAAATAACATTTACTAAATTTATAGTTTTAATAATATTCAAAATATTGTTAGCAAAATTTTCATTAATATCATTTTGATTCATCTAAAAGAGCGAAAATAAACAAATTTTTTCACTAATTAATGTTCTTATCCAGCCCAAACCCAAGTATAATTTATAACACACTAGAGTATTATTACTCACGCCAATTCACGTACTGAGTTAATAAACTAGCTTGTAACATTCGTCCATAAAGCAGCATATATAAACATAGTTTATCAGAATAATATCTATTTATTCATAGGTATATTAATAACCCCCAAAATTTTATAAGCTGGCCAATGCTAAATCCAAATAAAATTTTATCATTAACAAAAAAATTGGTAACATAAAACGCATCCAAATTTATATTAGTTTTACCTTTAAATTTTTACCATCAAATTCAAAGTTTAATTGCAACCTTAATAGTATCATATTTCTACTATTAAACATTCATTAAAAACTCTAATTAAAATCTTTATGAGAATAATAATACTTAAGCTTTATAATGCAAGCTTCAATATAATTTCAAAATTAAATTGGAACCTTTGTCAGTTGTGAGAAAATAAATATATTCAAGATTCACATGAACTACTTCGATATGTATACTCAGAAACTATTATCTATTTTCTGATGGTTAAATAAAATTATAGTTGTTATATTATAACATTAAAAAGCTATTGTAAAGATTATTAGAAAATTTATCTGAAACATCATAAAGCCTATAGCATGTAAATTGTACAAATCTGCTAATTATTTATCTAAAGCTGCCAATCCAAAAATTATATTTAATTATTAATTACACATCATGTCCTGATACTATTAAAGTTTAAAACTTCTAAAAATAAAAAACCCCAACTTAAACTATCTACCTCTTTTTTTGATCTCGTTTATAATTAAAGTCTCAAAAAAAACGAAATCACTTTAAAAAAACATTAGCTATAACTCGCTATTCTAACGATAAAAATAAAAAATATCCTCACAATATTTTTCTTCTTAATACGTGAATGTTCTATTCTTAATTAAGATTATAAGCTCTTAACTTTTCATAATTATCGCCAAATAAAAATATTAAAGACCGTCACTATATGAGAAAATTAAATTAACAAAAATATGCATGTTTTTACTTTATATTATTCTTAAAGCTTTATCCCATATTTTCCTATATTTTTAACCCTTATTCTTATTTGGGCAATGACTAAAAACACAGCTGAGACCATAAAACAGAAAGAACAGTACAAAGCCATCTTTCTTATTCCTGTTGCATTGCACCCGTATATATCTACAATCAGTCCATTAAATTGCCCTCCTGAAATAAATCCTATTATAATGAATATAAATAATACAGAAAATACAGAATTCAGATCAACCGCATCAAAATGTTTCCCTATGAAAGCAGAAATAACTCCTAAAAAAGATGAAATAAAAAACCCGTACAAAAACGAAAACGAATATATCAATGAAATTAAACTCGAGCTGATTTCGCTTTTTGAAGTTTTCGCAGCAGCATTGATTTCTTTTTTACCACAATTGAAATCATACTCATCGGGCACATTCATCATAAAAAACACCAATATTGACACACATACATTTGTTATAATTATTATGTTTGATTGCCCCAACTTATCGCTAACATATCCAAAAAAAATCCCACCTATCAGCCTCCCCACATTAATTAAAATAACTACTTTCGACATTGAATCTACGTCAAAAATAGCCTCCACTGCGCGAGGTAAATAAAATATAGGCGTCATTAGCCCCAAATCTCCAAAAAATATACTTAGACCAATTAGCCAAATTACTGAATTTGTTGCCAAAAATTTATAGTCAAATCTACTTTCTTTTTCCATTGCTTCCGCCCAGGGTTTTATTCCAAGCAAAGAAGATGCTGCTATTGTTACTACCGACAATATTCCCCAAAATCGCAAAGTCCATTCTAGCCCTATTCTATTTATCATTTCATTACTGGTGTATGCTATAGTTATTCCTCCAAGCGATCCAACAGAATAGTATAATCCCATTGCTAAACCTCTGTATTTATTAAACCACGTTGATATTAGTGAAACCCCTCCAATTGTCGGAAATGAACACCCAATACCAAATATAACACCATGTGTTGCTATTGAATACTCGATCGACTTTGTAAAGCTTGCTAAAACTAATCCAATACCCGCAACTGCACCTCCAATTACGTATACTTTCTTGTATCCAAAAATCTTTAAGGCTGGGTGCATAAAAAGAGTAAAAATAAACGTCGATGCAAACCCTAGCGTTCCAACTAAACCAAACTTCATTTCGCTCGTCTCTGGGAATTTTTTCTTGTAAGTAACCAAAAACAACCCATACGTATCTAAAAGTCCAAATAATATGAATTTTACCCAGCAACATGAAATTAAGACCATTATCCCGCTTCTACTATCCTCGCTTTCCATGTTCGATACTGTATCATAAATTGGTTCGCTATTTGAATAAGATTCATAATCGCTACTCTTTTTCACTTTGACCTTTTTATAAGCCAGTTGCTCGTTTAATTCACCTTCGCTACAATGTTTTGCATTTTTTTCTAGTCTTAGGTTCCCAATATCTCTAATATCAACTTTTCCCATCATAATCTTCCTCATCATATATGGCATCTATAAATGTTGTTGAATCTACTTCAGTCAAAAAAAAGTAGTAGCTTCGCAATTTAAAAAAATTTTATACCTATATTACCTTTGTATGTCAAACTCTTCTATTTTTTATTTTGCTAAATGTCTTGGTAAAAAATCCTTGCACTGTATTTTATAGTATTCTTGATTTTTACTAAAAAAAAGGTAAAAAGATTTAAAAAAAAGTTGCTGTAAAATAATTTAATTTCAAAATTAGAGAAATTCTCTGGAAAATTTTTCATTTTTTAATTTAAAAGGAATGTAATTTTTATTATAAGAATTTTGATATATATTTTCATATCTGGTTCAAACTGGTAATTTCTCCTATATATAGATACCCTTGCATATATTAAACGCATATAGTATTATTTAATTTAAATTATTTATTGACAAATACTACAAAAAAAAAATTTTTAAATAATACTAAATGTTGCATATCGAATACATTTTAAAAAAATTTTATCCATAGGCTCCTCATACACCAAATGCAGTATAAAAAATTAAACATAAAAGCAGTAATATCTTAATTGGATTTTATGTGAAACTTTTCTTGTTTAAATTTTCCGTAAATCGCAATTTTATAATATTTATAATTCAATATATGTATATATCAATGAAGTAGAGTTCAAAAATAATAGTAGGTCAAATTCGACATTTTATAATTGCGGAATCCATAAGAATTGGATTTATATTTATTTCAAATATCCAAAAGTATATACATTTTCGAGTAAAAAATCCAATTTTTAGATTCAAGAAAATATTTTTTCCCAAAATATATAAAAAAAAATCTTATCTGTGTGTTATATTTTGTGGATATTTTTTTAGAGAGAGGAATAATTAAAAAGATAAGATAGCAGCTATAAATAAATAAATAATATTCATATTTTTAAAGAAAAAGTACAATTTGGGTAAAAAAATTGATCAAGATATTATCTCTTGAAATTTAATATATATACTGTCAATATAAACTTAAAACTTATATAAACGAAGAGAAAATAAAAGATTTTTAGCTAGTTTCAAGGTTAATATTTTTCTAATGTAAAGATAATATTTTCTTATGGCCTCAGAATCATCAAGATTTTCAACCCCATTCACTAAGACCACTTGAGGAAAATTATACACTCATGATTTATAGCAAGCCTAACAAGATATTTTTATTCTGATTATGTTAAATTTTTATTGATTTTAAATATGATTAGAATTTATTGTTACAAATATTAATAGCTATTTTATCGTGCAATGACTCTTTATCTAAAACAATTCGCCTGAAATAATTAAATTTTTCTGGTAAATAGTGTAAAATTTTTATAACTATTGTAAATCAATTTCTTAAGCATCAACCGATAGTAGTTTAGTCTTATCTAAATTTATTTTTACTCTATAAGTAATATTATATATACTTATCCGAGCTTTAATAAATGAATAAAAATAATTTTTTCATCAAAAATATCAGCCTTGAATAATAAAATGAAAATTGTATAGCGATATATATAATATTGAATTAAAATCACCATGTTATCTTCACTAATAATAACAAAATTCAACAAAGATAATTTCCTCAAAGGAAACTCCTTCTGAATATTATATTAAGAGATCAATTCAATAATACTGAAACCAAAAATATCAAATTGAAGTAAAAATTAATCTTACTGTTATACCTATTATAATAAATGTGTTAGAAGATTTTACCTTTGACTTCTAAATATAAAAATTGTAGGAAAGTATACCTGTGATACATTTTTAGAGATGAAAATTTAAAAAAAGTCCGAATCTTTATTTAAAAGAATATTATTTGTATAAAATATATTAATATTTCGGAATAAATTTTAAGACTCTGGGCTTAAAATACTTAAAACTTCTTAAAAGCTACATTTATGAGTAATTCGCTTTTATTTGAGCATCATTTGATAATATAAATTTAAAGAGGGGTATCAGAACCTTCTAATGGGGTAGAAGATGTTTTAATAGTTATAAATGAAGCTCTATTTTAAAATTTTCTATATTTTCTTCAATTTATAAGAAACCAAATCAAAATTTGATATATTTTCTAATCTAGTATTCTCATTATAAGCATATTATTCACATAAAAAGACTTTTAATAAAGGAAAGAATCAGCTTTCTACTGTGAGAATTGGGAGATTTACACGATTTATAATGTATTTATGTTTTAAAACAGACAATTTAATACAATTTAGATAAAGTATAGATAAATTAAACGGCGATATTTAGTTTTTTCTTAAGAGATTAAATGAAAATTATATATTTTAATTATTAAAAATATTAGGAAAATTTATAGCCAATGTACTGACAAAAAAATTGTATTTGGAAAAAAAAAAATCAAAGGGGGGATTTTTAAAATATAAATAAATATAGTAAAGTTTCATTTTTCATAGGAAGAAAGCGCTTTAAAATTCAAATTATATTTTAAATATGGGATATATACTTTGATTGAACAAATTTATGTGCAGTTTAATGAACATAAAATAACATTTTGGTCATATAAAGATTGTAAATTTCAAAATTAATATTTATTATAAGAAGTCATTTATGCTTTAAGAAGATCTAAAAAATAGAAAGGCTATATAAATTAAGATTTGGTGGATAATTTTTGAAATATTTATAAGTTTCACCCAAGAAATGTATGTATATGAAGCAAATTTGGCTTAAATGGTGATATAATTTGGCCCCATATAGCGAAAATTTTTGTACTATATGACAATATAACATTACTTGCAATATATGGCCTAAGAACTGCTAGAAAAATACTTTAAAATAATTCTTTTGGTTAGTATATTGAATTTTAGAACTTTTATACCGCACAAAAAACTTGATTATTTTTATTATGTATCAATATATACATTCTGAAATTAAAAAAATTCAAATATTTTTGTTTTTTTATTCGCTTTCTAGATAATAAAGCTATTAAGTTCTTCATTTTTTTTCAAGTAAATAGTATTTTATCTACCATTTTCAGTGAAATATTATTTATGAAAAATTTATTAATCTTAAATTTATTAAATGTCAAAGAAAAAAAATTAATGTAGATACTTTTTTTTCGAAACTTTGCGCATCCAATTTAGCTTTTAATTCAGGTTATATCCTATATGGGAAAAAAAAATCATCGACTTTGGTGCAGACATCTATGGATATTTTATATCATTTGTTTTCTAATCTTTGGTACAATTCATCAATTTCTTTTGGTGAATAATCTTTAAAAATTATTCTCTTTTTAGCTATTTCCTAGGTTATTTTAAATTTTTTGAGATCTTTTGACATTGGTGATCAAAAAATCGTACCAAAATCTTCTTTTAAAAGTATGATGCTGTCAAAGTGTGATGATAGCACTTTGATTGGATAATAGAAATGGATCTTTGTATAAAGAAGACTAGCCAATTTAGCATAAGTTTAGATTTATACAAATAGATAATATCGAATGATTGAATATTTAGTAAAACCTTTGTACGAAGACCTTAGTATAAAACTCGAATAATATAAGTTCTTTATACAAAGGATTTTGTAAATGTAATTTTGGGATAGTAGTATCCTGAAAAAAAGGAGTAAAAAAAAACATTATGTATCAAATTAGTAGGATAGAATGACAATAGAAAGAGCTTAAACTCGACCCAAGGTATTTCTAATTTTATATCGTTTAGTATAAATATTCATAGTTTCTAGATTTTCAACGGGACTTAACTTTTTTTTACATTAAGAATTTTCATTATTACTTTAATAAACTTTTAAACAAAACAATAAATTTTTGATGCTATTATTTCGAATTATTAGTGCATAGATTATCTTTTTGAAATTTTTATAAATTTGAATCCAAGTTTTTATTATCGATGATATATTTAGTTTCATATCTCTAATATAGTAGCTTAAATATCAAAATTATTAAATCCATTAATTCTGGAGTTTCATTCTAACTCAAAATTATCCTAGGCATCCTCATACCATTATTTGTCTGTCACTTTCCTGAGAAATCTTTTTTTTTATTCGCATATGCAAATTACTTTTTAACAAAGAAAAAAGTTTACATATTCATAAAAATAGTTAGAGTAATAATTTTTGACCACAGTACATTTTCTCAATTTTCAAAAGTCCAATTTTTATGATTTTTAGCCAAAATTAATGGATTATAAACAACTAATTTTGTATGAATCAGTTTATATTTTCTATTTCCAGCTTCAAAGCAAAAAAAAATTTTATAAGTTAAACTCAATATATAATTCTAATATTTTTGGTGATAATTTTTTTTCGACCTTAAATTATGTCAGATATTTTTTCAGTGTTCAAATATCGTACTTTATAACTGTTGAAATAGAAGCATGTATTATGTTCCAAGTACCTCAAATTATATAATTAACGATGATCAACTTTAATTTTCTTATTAACTTCAGTTAAACTAAAAATTTAACAATATTATATTGATAGTGCTATTGATTTTTTAGTTTGAAATAAAAGAAAATAAATTTCAGTTTATACAATATTGTGGAAATTTTGTTTATAAAAAAAAGAAAACAAATCATATGATCTTTTTTTTTTTGAATTTTATTTATAATAGATTAAAATAATAAAGAGATAGTTATACTTATAAAAAATTAATATAATTATATGAAAAAAATTTTAATATAGATAATTCATAAATAATTGAATAATTTTAATTTTAAAAATACTTTTCTTGAGCCAAATTAAGTTTAAAACGGTTGATAAAAAATTACCGAACTTTAAATTTTAACATGTTATACTTGTTGTAAAAATTGATTCAAAATATACTTAAAAGTTAATTGTAACCTACAGATTTGATAAAAAATAACTATATCGAATTATAGATTCTAAGACTATTAGTATGTAATATAAAATTTCCTTTAAGTTATCTATTAAAATATGGCGTTTTTTTGAGGCATATTTTTTTCGAAATTTAAAATTTTACAACTGTGAAATTTTTTTTAGCGTATTATTTAATGATCATTAAACCAATCATCAGTGAATATTTATCTGCTATAGTGGCGGATGAGGATCTGTCGATGAGTTATATTTTAAATGTTTTTTGTATAGTTTTAAATTATGCTTAATAAGCTCTCTGAGAAAAAAAAAATAGATTCTTTATATTAATGACGAGACTTTATGTAACTACTCAAGATCAGAAAATATATTTCATATAATAGGTAATACTATTCTTTGATTATTTTTTAAATCGTTCATTAAATGATTAATCCCTTAAAGTAGCATTAACCCTTCTATTTAATATAATTTATTTTTTCAAAAAGCTTTTATCATTATAATCGATTTTGTGCAAATTATGAATATAGATTGCTTACAAAAAATGCGGTTAATAAGCATATTAAAAAAAAAAATTAAAATGATTTCTATACTACACCCACTTATTTCTAGTAATTTTTAACACTAAAAATACAATTTTTATTTTTTTAACTAAAAAAATCATCATAATTTTAAAATATATTATATAAACCTAGTTTTATTCCTATTTTCTCTTTACCCTCAAAATTATACTAAAATAATCATTAGCATCGCTTATATCAATAAAACCCTTAAAAATTCTCAGCAGTAGCTCAAATAATTCGACTACTAGTTCCATAAAATTCGAAAATCATTCTTAATAAAAGTTCATCCACTTAATAATTCAATATTTTCTTTAAAAATTTTTATAGATGCATAATTTAAATAAACTAAGGTTTGTTTTTAGTTAATTATCAGTATACACTCTAATAAAAAATATTAAAAAATAACACAGAAAATTTATTATCATATATTTTTAACACTTTTGGATAATTTATTGATCCAAAAATATTTTGAATTAAGTAATTACCAAAATAAACTTCATTGGCAATTATATCTATATTTATTTTGTGCTCGTAGTATTTTATCTAATTATTTTTTCCTTTAAATATATTATCGTTTTTTTCAAGCTTTAATTTCATATTATTTTAAAGATTTCACTTTATTTATAATCTCACATAAAAAACTGATGATAATAAATCATTATCATTCTTTGTATCTTTAAAATTGCTATGGGATCGAATTTTTTCGTAATAAGCAGTTATATAATAGCTTTTTAGATAAATTAAAGCTTTAAATTATTTGATTTTTAAATTAAACTATACATTTTTACATATATCAGGTATAATTATAACTATAATTAAAATTTTTTAGTATTAAATTTACTAATTTTTTTAATTTTAATCCAAAAATTAAAATTAAATCCTTAATAATCCAATAATTAGAACTTTTCTTTTCTCTTATTTGATTTTAGATATTTATTTACATTTAAATGATATTTGGTATTTTGAAGTTTCCAAATATAAAAGATGAGAGCCTTTAGCTCATCCATTTTAAAGTAAGTAAAAAACATTTCCTTCATCAGGGGTTTTAATAAATTTAATAAGAGTTTAATTTTAAAGCGAAATAAAAATAAAGCCTATTTCACCACTATTAAATATACTCTAAAGATATTATTTTTTGTTAAAATTTTAAGTGACATCGATTTTTGCATATCCTTCCACAGTTATATTATTATATTATAAATAGTTTCTAGATATTTTTTTATAAAACCAACCGGGTCTATCCTTGATATTGTCAAATACTTTAGTTTTTGTATACATATTTTTTTAATAATAAAGTTCAAAAGATAAAATTTCTTTCTCCAAAAATATCTACAAGTTTTTCAATACAGCTGTTCATTAATTTATAGTTTATATTTGTTGTTATTTTAGGACTCATTAGTGTATTTTTTGCAGAATCTAGTATTTTATTATTTTATAACCGTATTTATTTTCTATCCTCTATAATACTTTATGTATTTTCTTCAAAGCATGTATTCTTTTTTTATTTTTTCTAGTATTATACATAATATTTCGATAAATATTTATTATTATTTTAAAATCTTACAGAAGTAAACTAAAAAAAATTAAAGTCGACAAGTTAGTGATTGTTAATTATTTATTAAAAAAAAATTAAACCTAAAAAATAAAATAGCTAAGATGCCTTTTTTTTATTCGATATTTGTTATAGATGAAAAAATATTTTAATTATTATAAATTTTATAAAAAGTAAGAATAAAAAATTTAAATATTTTCCAATCAAAAAATAAATCATTTTACAGCTGCAAGCGTTTTAAAAATGAATTATGTTAATCTACTCTTTTTTATAAATAATTACCCAATATTCACCACAAAATAGCGTAAATAATTTATACTTTAATCTTATAAAAATGATTCTATTAAAGAAAAAAAAAGTACAACTAAAAGTGGTATGACAGCAAAATTTATCTCTGATCCGATAAAGTTAATTTTGGCGTGTATTGCAAACATTTTGAAACAAAAATAGAAATTGTAAAATGTGCAAGCATTTGTATTAAATACGAAAATTTCGTGACATATTAGTCTATTATATCACCATAATTTGCGAAAATTACACAATTTGTAACAAAGATAATTTTTTTAAAAAATGTAAGAGGTGTGATGATGTCAAGTAAAAAAAGAGAAAAATTGTCAGCTAAATTTGCAAAAAGTTGCCTACTAAGATAATTTTTACCTTAGAGCGTTGCTAAATCAGACTTTACTATATAAAATTACTTTTTTTTAAAATACAAACATGCTTTCAAAAAAATAGAATTTAATTGATATTTTTTTACTATAAAACCTGAATATCAAAATATACGCGAAAAACATAGCGCAGATGATTACAAACAGTAGAAAAAATATTAGGAATGTGAAATAGAAATAAAAAAATGATATACCAGAACTTTTTACAAATCTCCATGGAGGTAAATATTTTTATTTAATCAAGCGTTTATGCTACATAATTTGTAATGTAATATATTATTATTAATAGAAATGTAACATAATTCCGAGATCTTTATAATTATTTGTTAGCTGTAGAATAGCAGCAAATAATAATTATACTTATAAATCATATACGAATCAATAAATTGAATTTTTTAAAGAGTGTTGGACGGGAAAGGGTTAATATCTGAATTTTCCTTGTACGAATCTATTTTATTTTTTGTATGCGATTAGAAAATGGTACCGGATAAACTATCTGGTTCAGCTAATAGTATAATCTGAATTACACTAGATAAACAAAATTTCCAAGAAAAAGAAGTTATTTTCTTCTAGGAGTCCGCCCAGATAGTATATTTTAAGCATATAAAAAACAATTTTAGCGCTTTACTGGGCGGTAGACTGTTTTTTATACACCAAATATATCCACCTATATTCGAAATTACAATTTAATTCTGAGGCCTAAAAAAATATCATAGTATTGAAAAATAACAGCAAATAATAAACTATCTTAAAAATCACAAACGAATCGCAAATTTAGTTTTTTTAAAGAATGTTTTACGGGAAAGGGTTAATAGCTGTATTGTTTCTATATAAAACGTGATGTGCATAGTGTACTTTGATTCGAACTAATACAAATGTTATAGGCGTGAATAAGATTTGTATTAGATAATTTGATTCTTATTTTAATGCATACATAAAAATTATTGAAATATCAATAAAACCATTATATTGTATCATATTCAGCCTTTATTTTATGTGGCCTATTTTGTGTCGCATGAATCTCTTATGAGATGATATCTAGAATTTTTTGTTATTTTTTTCTTTGGAATTCCTTTTACAACATTTAATATTACAAAAGATCATGTTTTTTAAAATAGTTATAAAATATGTCAGTTTGGTCGCTTAGTTGCGAGAAACTATGATGTACAAAGATCGGAAAATTGGGTAAGAAGGTCCAAATTTTCAAAGTAGTAAACGTGTAAAATTTCATGTGTTTGAGAAGAGCCTTGAAATTGGGATATTGCTTTTCAGGGTACTGGTTCAGGCGGTCATTATTCTTAACCCTTTCCCGCCTAACGCTCTTTTAAAAACCTCAATTTATTGATTCGCTATTCATTAAAAAGATATTTTATTAATTGCTTTTATTTTGCAATAATCCAATACCTCTTAAGGCCTCGGAATAAAAGTATTTTAACTGAACGCAGTTGGCTATATCTTGTGGGTCAAAAATAGTCTACTACCCTGGAAAGGGTTAAGAGATGTAAAAATGGCAAATTTTGGCCTTATTTGCGATAGCTTATTATTTGAAATAGTGTATTGACTCTGGAATACAAATACAACTTATCAAGTTTGGTTAGTCTGCTTAAAATTTGGTTTGTATACTTTGAAAGTTCAAAAATAGTTTGCTATCCGAGAAAGGGGCGAATGAGAATAGTGTTTAATAGAGCATAAGACTATGCTCGCTAATTAATTTCATAATGTATCTGCTTAAGCACGAGATTTTTTTATAAGGCGATGGAAATCAAAGTTTTAGACTTGTATTAGATTAGATTAGATGCACTTTATACGATATCAATTTTGATTAATAATTACTACAAATAAATAGTCTCGTGGAGCTTTTAACACGCTTGGTACTACGGGAGCTAAATTAGAGGCTATAAATCTTGCCAGATATATTAGTTTTGCGTGGGGTTGATCAACAGTATCCAATAAATGATCGATTTGAAAAGTATTACGCAGTCAAATGTTTTAGACCACGGGAAAGTTCTGCAGGTGAATATACTGAGGAAAATCTAGGTAATTAAAATCTCAGTAAACTGAATCGGGTTCAGGGGATAGGCCAGATTAACAAAAGTATGGCCAATGAAATATAGTAAAGGCGATATGGCAGGCTTAGTAATACAAATCTGAGCAGTATAATGCCGCGCTGCAGCGAGAACAAGAAATTAAGGGCTTAGCCCATAGCGTACAGAGACAAGCAGGGAGAACATTAGGGGTTAGATTATCTAAAGAGTAAACAAACATCTGTGGGGGAGAAAAGGAGCCTAGATCTGAATGAGAAAGAAAAGGGTTTAAATATGGAGGGAAAAACTATAATTATCCTTTTTGTTTCTTTATCTTGAACTTGTATTAAAAGTATACATCTCCTTATCTTGCAAAAAACTCATCCCTTCACAAACAACTAAATAATAATAATACAATGGTTAAGGCAGTCTGCGTATTGAAAGGCGATATGGGCGTATCTGGAACCATAACCTTTGTCCAGGAAGAAGCCGGCAAACCTGTCCAAATCACAGGCACACTCGAGAACTTGACTCCAGGAGAACACGGTTTCCACATCCACGCTTTCGGAGATAACACCAATGGCTGCTTGTCTGCTGGTCCCCACTACAACCCACACAATGTCACCCACGGCGCCAAAGATGCTGCTGTTCGCCATGTCGGTGATCTCGGAAACGTTACCTCAACTGACGCCTCTAAGCCAACCGCTGTTGATTTCCAAGACAGCATCATCAGCTTGACCGGCCCATTCAGCATCATCGGCAGATCCTTGGTTCTCCACGAAGATGTCGATGATCTCGGTTTGGGCGGCCACGAGCTCAGCCTTGTTACTGGAAATGCTGGTGCCCGTCTCTGCTGCGGTGTTATTGGAATTGCCAACTAACTTTGACTATTTACTTTTGTCTAATTTCTTCTATACTTTCTAGTAATAAATAAACTTTTAAATACAGTTTTTCTTTCAATCCTTCTTACGTTCATGAATTGACCCAATAGCATAGCGTTTGGATCTGCGGACTTTTAATCTGATCTGAAACATTCCTCTAATACAGCGTTTTTAGTGGCCAATGATCCCATTTACTTTTCTGCAGCCAATATTAGTAATGAGAAAAACTGTAGCTTTGTTTTGGTTTATAGCATTTTTAGTCGGGGAAGGAAGTAGCGACAGTGATAAAAGCTTTTTAGCATTTCATCACCAAATTTTGGAAAACTGCTTCTTCTTGGTTCCATTAACATATAAGCTCTTCACCATCTCAATATCTGCAGCTCTACTAGTATTGCAAACTAAATCCCACTATCCTCACCACACGTCTTTACTAAAGAAACAGTTCTTATTATTCTGAATAACAAAATGTTTACCTCTAGACTAGCTCGCCAATTCCTCTCAAAGGCTGCCCTTCCTTCTAGCAGAGCCTTCTCGACCTCTTTTAGAGCATTCGCTCCAAAAGTTCAGCAACCAGCCCCCGCCTGGTCCGCAAACTCTCTTGTCAACCAACAATTCAAAGAGCTTTCCAACGCTAGCTTCAAGGACCAGTACCTCGTCATGGTCTTCTACCCACTCGACTTCACCTTCGTATGCCCCACTGAGCTCCTAGCCTTCAGCGACCGCATCAACGAGTTCAAGGAAAGAAACGTCGCCGTTGTTGGTGTTTC
>LSSN01006035.1:0-18024 GCA_001970855.1 Smittium culicis | reverse complement strand
TTTTTTTATAGACCTCCAAAAGAGGCGCCCGCCTATCACATATTCCTAGCGAATTCTACCCATTCATCGCTGGTCCATCAAACAAAAATATCAACGACTGGATGAAAGAATTCCCTGGACTACGTGTTCGCGTTCCTATCATTTACTCTGATTTCTCAACTAACTACGATAGCCAATCTACTCCAGAACCTTCTCAAATCGCCATCTCTGGTGAACGTGAAGCTGTTGCCCAAATCATTGCTAGAATTGACGAAATTGCTGATGATCTCCGCCGCAATCTAAGAAACATTCAAATCTCTTTGCCTAAAAGACAACACAGATTCGTCATTGGTCCTAAAGGCTCTAACGTATCTGAAATTCTCGAATCCACTGGCTGCAGCGTTGAAGTCCCCTCTATTGCCGACCAATCTACTAATATCACTATTCGTGGCCCACAAACCAGTTTGATGGATGCTATGACAAAAGTTATGGAAAAGGCTAACTCTGTTTCTATTGACACTCTTGACTTATCAACTGTAGCCTCTTCGGAATCTAACCTAACTCATGGCTGGAGACTTTTCCGATACTTGCAAGCTCACCGTACTTTAAGAACCTTGGAACAAGCTCACCCCGTAAACATCTTTTTCCCAAGAACTCTCAATACTTACTCTAAACCTCTAAAGAGCAGTGATCTAGTCTTTGAAATTGTCGGCAAAGATGATAAAACAGTCAAATCTGCAAGAACCGAATTAAACGCCTTATGCAAGAAACTCTTACCCTCATTCTTCCAATCTATGGACATCGAACCACATCTTCACGGACATATCATTGGTCGCAATGGCTCAAATGCCTCTAAAATCAAGTCCCAGCACAATATCATTATCTTGACACCATCTGAACCTGAGAATATGGGCAACTTGAAGCCTGCTAGATCCAAAGAAGTTGTTTTGGTTTACACCGGTGAAAACCCAACCATCCAAGCTATCACATCACCTAAAAATAGAGATAAAGCCATTGCAGAAATCTTCGAAGCCTGCAAAGCAGAGATTAAGAAATCTATCGAAGAAGCTTCTAACTTTGGAAGTGAGACCATTAAAGTACCAAACAAATTCCACCGCTCATTGATAGGTCAAGGTGGTTCGTCCCTCAAAGAAATATTGTCCGCATGTGGTGCTGATGATGACGAAAATAGAATTTATGTTGACTTTAGTTCTCAAGGTCACGATGATAAGACTGAAAAGTCCAAAAAAGGTGAATCAAAAGACTCCAAACAAAATCAATCAAAAAACCTTCCTGAAGATCACATTTCTATCAAAGGTGACAAAAAAATTGTGTCCTTGGTTGCCAAAGCCATTCTTCAGAAAGTTGAAGAAATCAAGCACCACGAAGTTTTGTACTCTTTCACCCAAACTTGCAAAGTTCCTACCAGCTTCTTGTCTCGTGTCATCGGAAAAGGTGGTGCTGGTATTAATAGAATCTCCTCTGTCCATGATGTCAAGATTGACGTTGCTGATAATGATAAGTCGTCTGATTCAACTATTATCAACATCAAGGGTACAAAAGCCGGCTCTGAAAATGCTAAAAAAGAAATAGATACCTTGATTGATAATCTTGCTGACCAAACTAGCAAAATCATTAACATTGCATCAGATTTACATCGTTCATTAATCGGCACTGGCGGTAGATTCGTTCGCCGCTTGGAAGAAAGATACGGAGTTTCTATCCGATTCCCTTCGAATTCTGAACCTAAACCTGACTCTGAAAATCCTGAGCCTGAAGCTGAAGACATTGACTCAAAACAAAGATCTAACCCTCTTAAACCTAATGAGATTATGATCCGTGGTGGAAGTAAAGGAGTTGAAAATGCAATCCAAGAATTAATGGACCTTGCTACATACGAAAAAGATAACAGCTACTCTGAAACTATCAAGGTTCCATCCAAGCACCTTAGATATCTCGTTGGACGTCAAGGCTCTCGCATTACTGAAATTAGAAATGAATCAAACACCCGTATTGATATCGATAGAAAAGACGAAGAAAATCCTTCAGAATTGGTCGACATTGTCATTACAGGTACTTCAAAGAATGTCAAGTCTGCTGTAAAGACAATTAATGATATTATCTCTGATTTGGATCTTATTGTTGAAAAATCCGTGAATGTTGACCAAAAACACCACCGCTACCTTATTGGCCCTGGTGGCTCATTCTATCGCCAGATGATTAAGGATTGTGGTGGCGACCCTGAACTTAACAACGGTCCTAACAGCTGCAGAATTTTCTTCCCAAGAGCTGAATCTAGTGATAACGAAACCTCTAACATCGTAAGAATCGTTGGTGACGTTAAAATCGTCGACAAAGTGATTGAAAAGTTGACCGAAATTGTTGCTGACCGTGAAAATGTTATTACTTCGGAAATTGAAATCCCAAGTAACCAACACTCGTTCATAATTGGCCGCGGTGGATCCAAGCTTAGAAACTTACAAGACTTGCATAACGTTAGAATCGATTTCCCTGACTCTCCTAACCAACGCAACTCTAGAAAAAATAATTCTGCTCAAAAAACAAACTCTGGACCTAATACCGTTACTGTTTCTGGTAAACCCGAAGACGTTGAAGCTGCTACTAAAGCTTTATTGTCTATGGTACTTACTGAGTTACACATGCAAGTTCCAACATCTCTTCACAAAAAGCTTGGTGGCCGTGACTCTCAACTTTGGTATGAAGTTAGCTCCAAGTTCGGTGTAAATGTTGACTCCTCAAAAAATGATCAACCTTCCTCTAACAGTGTAGCATCCAATGCATCGAATCCTCAAACACGCAATCGCATTGATCAAGTTACATCCAATTCACCAAATAGAAATATCGAAGATATTGTAATTGACTTATCAGCTGAATTAGAAGATCCTAATGGTCCAACAACCACTTGGATATTGAAATCATCTCAACAATCAAAATTAGAAGATGCACAAAAACACATTCTTTCTAGATTGGAAGATGAAAAGAAGAATAACTATTTACTTATGTTCTACGTTGACCCTAGCAAATACAGATTCATCATTGGCCGTAACGGCTCAGTTGTACAATCTATTCGCGCTGATACTGGAGTTCAAATTGACATCCCTAAATCCGGTACTAAATCAAAATCACAATCTAGCGCAAGCAACAATATGATTTCTATCACTGGTACCAAAGACAGCGTTCTTGCTGCTAGGGCTAAGATTGATGAAATCTTGGAATCACAATCCAACTAAAAACACCCGCTTTATAATTATATTTCATTTAAATATTAATATTATCTATTTCATCAATTTTTTTTTTTGCCTATATTTCTAGCTACTATATTTTATTCAAAAAATAAACCATCCTCAGTTTCACCATTGACACTTTATTATGGGTTTTATGTCTTCTCTTTCACAGCTGAATTCCAAAAATATTGCTAAAATAATTATATGGAGATCTGATATTGAGGGTTGATTAAATTAGAAATTTTATATATATGTATTTTCAAATAAATCATAATATAGTGCTATGAAATAACTCAACAATCAAAGATTACTTTACTTAACGCCCACAACTCAACTTTGTTAACCATAGAGAAATTTCAAAAATTTTAAATCCTGCTACGTAAATAGAATTATCGAAAAAAAATTATGTTATTGAATAAACATTCCATAAGCTATTTGATTTAAATTACATCAATGGATTTATTATTACTTATATCTACAAAAATTATCTAAAAAAAATAATTATAGTTATTAAAACAGCATTATCACTTTAATCAGCCTCGAGTCGAACGTTCTGCGATCTCTAAAATTAAAAAAAAAAAATTTTTTTTGTCGGTATTTCAAAGTTTTAATATTATTTTTCTTTCTTTCCAAAAAATATATTAGATAGAAATTCAGTATTTATAAAAAAAAACATTCATAATTTACAACTGTAAATTTTCCTGGATTTTTAACTGCTTGCTTAGGCGATAAATTGATTTTTAGGTCCCTGATGATAAGATTTGATTGAATTAATTTTAACTAATTCCTTGATCTAAATTATATAACCAAATATTTTTATTTAATAATACAAAATATTTTGAGATTCATTTTTCGAATCTCCAAGTCTTTCAATTTTTCTCTTTCCTATTAATAAAAAACATTCGAATCTAACACCTGAAGGATAAAACTCATTTTGAAAATTTAGCAAATTAGTTTAATATATTGGAATTAAATTAACTAAAAAAATTTATATTTGATAGACCTAAATCGAATATATAATTTAACTTTTCAAGCCATTGAAGCTTAATTCTTCAAAGTTCTTATACTTTTGTTGAAGGCTAACTAAACTTTTCTCTATAACTCTAAAAAATTTTATGGCAACACAAAAAAAAGTAGCTTAAAATGTTTATTTTATCAAGTGAATTCTAGAAAAATAATCTGGTTTGAATTTCTGATTTTTTTAGTGCAAGTTAATAATTTTATATAAAAGATTATTAAAAAAAAGGAGAAAAGAAACATTAAAAAACATATCAATAATTAGTTTAAAAGCGCATTATTTCAATAAGGAAAAAATCATTCCAAAATTATTCGATTCCCTTTTTGGCTTTGCAATTTCCTTTTCTATTCATAGCTCTTGTTTTTCGGCGATAAAAATTTCAATTATATCATGTTATTTTTTTATAACTGTTTAATACCTAAATGAAAATAAAAAAAAAATGCCAATTTTTTTTATTTGCTCAATTTTTATATTATAGGCATACATATAAAATAGACAATATATTATTTTTTGATATGAAACAGCAATGAAAGAATATTTCGAGAAAGATATTTCTCACTATATACACTTCCGCTTATACAGAACATTTCTAACATCTTTTCTATCCACCATATACACTAACCAGAATAAACATAGCTAACTTTTTGTCATGATTCAGTCAAGACATTTTGGGGAAAGTGAAAATTATTATAATCCCGTTTTTCATAATCACCAAACCTCAAGATTTAGACTACTAATATATAGTTTAGTAGCCAACAGCTTAGTAATCAATTAGTTCAATTTTATCAAGAATATAATATTCTTGGCATAATGCATGAAGTTCATAGTGTTAAAAATAAACAAATAAATAGTTAGAGACATTATTGACAATATTCTTTAGCAATAAAATATCTTCTCTTTTAAAAAATAGTCCTAAGCTCAAACTAAAAAATAATATAACTTAGTAATCAAGCCCTGACACTTTCATTAAATAAATTATCCACACTTTTTATTGATTCTAAGGTTAAAAAATAGAAATGAGAATCTGAAAATATATATCATTTATTAGTTTTCTAATGTTTTAACAAAGTGGCTATCAGAAAAATAGATTCAATCAACCAATTTGATGACCGTCATTAAAAAAAGTATTGTTGTAAAATATTCAATGAATCTACCTAGGTCTTTGCTGAAGAACTTATTCTATTTATAAAGGTATTCGCCTTGTTTATCTAAACCAATCGTTTAAAAGTGACTGGATTTCTTCTCTTAAAAATATAATTCAATTACATGTAGCCTTATAATAATATTATTCACAATCAATTTCCATGAAGGATTAGAATCACGACTCAGAAAGAAATTTGATCGTTTTATCGACTACTTTGTTCCATCAATAGCTACTTACACTCTTGAATTCGGAAATATCTGAAGTTTAACGCTACATATAATTCTAAAAACATGTTTACTATAACAATGAGTTCATATAAATAAAATCACCAATTTTTTAGCTTAAGCAAGTTATAAAAACTACGAAATTTTATTATTCTTCTAGAAAAATATCCGCACTTGTCAAAAATTATTGAATAATTCTAATTAATAAGGGTGGAAAGTGTCGAAAAGGATTTAATCTCCCTTACACAACAAGTGTTTACAGATAACTTTGCTTTTATTCTAAATAATGATTTATGAATAGAGATTAATCGATTTTTTGATTTAAATTTAAAATAAATATTTTTTAATAATTTTTTTCTTATTTTATTTTTACGATTAAAAACCGTTGTTATTAATAGTAAATCTTATAAAGTAAAAACCAACTGAGAGTAAAACTTAATAAATTTGGCCTTAAAACTCAGTTTAAATTTTTGGAGAAAAATTATATACAACTGTCAAACAATAAAAATGTGAACAAAAAAATAATAATTAAAATGAATGTGATAATAATAAAATAATAAACCAATAATCTAAATTTCTCTTTTTTTAACTTTGTATAAAAAACTCTTTTTAAACTTATGTTCTCAAATTTGGAAAACAATTAGAAAAAAAACTAAATTACTTTTATCTTTGGAGAATAATTTATATTGGTAATAAAACCAAACTACGACAAACGGATACTCTAATATGCAATATAATATATTCTAAATTTAAATAGCTATCAATACTTTAGAGTGAGAAAAAAATTTATTGTATATAATGGCTCATAAATAATGTATTATTTCATTGATAACTAAAGAACCAATCAAATGTCAATAAATTTGAAACCTCCAGAAAAATAGCTCTTGCTGAGCATTCTACCCAAATTTTTGGGTGAGCTAAAAGCAACCTTAATAAAGGCGTGAATTTATATCAAAAAATTTAGAAGGTTCTCTAGTTTAAAGTGACCATTCCCAGAAATATATCGTAGATAAAAACGAATTAAAGAGTTTAATCCTCTAAACAGACAATAAAGATAACCTTTTAAAAAAATGGATTCGTCTTTAAAAAGTTTTCGCATATGAACAAACCCTGAAGGCTTTTTATATAGAGGATCTAATTCTTTGTGAAATTTTTTATGTTAGATTTTCTCTTTGTGTTTAGATATATTATTATTATTATTAATCTATTGATAATTTATCACCACATTAAAATAATTTTTATATCAGAGCAATTAGTAAAACTCAAAAATTTTTAATTAAATTTCAACTATAACATTTTAGGCGCGAAATGAGAAGTAAAGACGGGGCTAAGTTTTGACTGAAACTGAAGCTAAGACTAAGATAGTGTTGTTTATTTAATATTATAGGTATAATATATATTTAGTGGGATAAATATAATAAAATAAATAATACCCTTATATTTTTCAGAAAGATTGAATAGGGTTACCCTTTTATAGCTTTGAAGAAAAATCTAAATGATATTATTAAATAAATATAATAATAAGAGCATTTATAATTTTCAAATAATAGCTTGCGGAATATTATAAAATGTTCTATAAGTTTCTGGAAGCAACCGGAAATAATATTAGTGTAGCATTCCATAATTTCCCATAAGATTACACTGTATCTCAAAATTTTCCATGATGTTCTAGATTGTTTCTGACTACAGCAGATATGTTCAGTCGAAAAATAAAATAGAACCTTTCTATGATTCCATTAAATTACAACACGGGCTATTAATTATTGAAAAACTTATTAAGGATTCAATTTTGAACTTATCGATACTCTTCACTCTCATTCCTGAATATTTAATTCCTCTCTGATCTTTGATAATAATGAAAATATCTCTTATATTTTAAATTTATTAGGATTAATCTACGAATAATGGTATTAAATTATAACATAAATTATTTTTATGAAAGCTCATTAAAATCCGATATTGATTTGCCGGATTTTATGATGTATGAAAAACAAGATATCGATGACTGTATTCTTGAAGACCTTATATACTCATGATTTATGGATAAAGTCAGTAGAAATGGTTAATTAAAACCAAAAAAAAAAAAATTTATAAAATAATAATTCTGAATTTGGTCAAAATAACGAAAAGATAATATTAGACTCAATTCTTAAAGAATAAAAGTTCACTGGTTTAAAAAATATAATGAGAATATACTCAGTTTTTTAATAATTCTAATTTAATTTAAAAATAAATTATTAATTATTGTTTTATGATTCCAAGTTTCATTAATAAAGATGGGATCAAAGCTAAAGACTAATATAGTTAGTACTAGCTGCTAAAAATGGTGCGAAAACTCCGATTTTTATTTGAGTACTCTATAGAATCTTTTTTAAATTTAGAGCCAGTAAGACCAAAATGTATAAATCAATAACCTCTTAATTTTCTTGATCGATAATTATTGAGATATTATAATTCAGAATATAGTACTTCACTTATTCGTTACATATAAACAATCATTATTAGGGGCATTTGGATTTTAAGAATATTAGTTAATATTTTTCGTAATTGGTTCATTCTAATCACTGAAATAATTTCGAACCAAATCACTTTTTCTATCTTTCTATCTTTTATTTTTTCTTTCTACTGCGATCTCATATCTTAAAAAAATTGCGATAATGAGGAAATAACATAGTTTTTATCACAAAGAACAAAAATTCGTATCGATTTTTTTAAAAGGAAATTCTCTTTAAGAGCAAGGGTTATTAGTTTATATATACTTTAGAATAGCTAACAAGTTAGTTATTCTTTTAAATTATAGATTTTTTAAATTTATTACAGATATACTATATTGGCTGGTTATGTCGACGAAAAAATTATTATCAGAAAATCATTAGTTTAAATAGATATGTTTTTTGTTTAAGAAAAGAGGATTCGGGCTAAAAAATATAAAAGGAACCATTTCTAATAAAAAAACTTTAAAAACAAAAAAAATAATATTTAATAATAAAGAAACAAGTCTTAATTATTTTTAATCGTAAAAAAATCTTTTTAATACGAATATGAACCAAAAAAAATCCTCAAATAAAAACTCTAGGAAATTTTTAAATAGCGGATAAAAATTTTTTCTTGATTCTTTGTATTTTTGACTATCTATACATTTGATTATTTAGGAATGATATACTTTTAATAAAAATAATTGGTAATTTTTGTAGAAAATATATTTTTATAATTTTTTTGATGAAAAGAATATAAGGGATGATATTTTAATTTATTTATTTTGTTTTATTTTTTGGAATAATTTTGTTAATATATTGTCGGGTTTTAGTTATTTGTGTTTTTTGAAATAAGATTTGTAATTATTTAGTTTATAAGTATTCAAAATATTAAATTTTGCTATAAAAATTAGTCAGGTTTTTGAGAGTGAAGTAAAGATATGTCAAAAAGTGTAGCTAATATAATATTTTGTAGAATTTTATGTTTATATATGTTTAGCTAGTTTTTATTATTTTATAATGTCTTAATTTATGCTATTGATAATTGCATAAATAATTATTAAGTTATTGATAAGTAACATTTACTCTTAATAAATATTATTATTTGCTTATATTACTGCTTCTAAAGCTTTATTTTTACCTTAGAAACTGTAGTCTAGAAAGATATCTCTACCGCTGGCAACTACTATCAACAAGATTTCATTTAAAAAATATAATATAGGACAATTATATTATAGATATTATCGTATTTATAACTAGAACACAAAAGATTTCTACAAAATAAATGTATAAAAATATTTTTATATGTATATTATTTATTAATGTGAAAATAGCTCACGTCTACAAATATTTGTATTAAATAACGTATTTAAAATCGCACTTTATTAAAACCAATTTAATTTAATAAAATCGAATTTATTATTGAAATCAGGTTTATAATCAAAATATATTATCTAAACAAAAATTTTATGATAAAAGCTTTTTACTTACACCAGTTTTCTTATATAACGAAAAATAATAGTTTAATTGATTAGAAATTATGAAATCTCACAGAGAGAAATACAAATACAAAAAATTAATAAGAAATATTATTTAGCCAATATTATTATTAATTTAATATTAAATAAAAATGAATTAAAACTTTACAAAGAATGGAATACGAGAAAAAAGAAAAATTATCCACAAAATGAGACCTATATAAAGTATAATAATGAAAATCATAGTGAATAATCTGTTTATAAACTTAAGTGAGAAAGTAATAATGGTAAGTGTCCAAATTTTTGATAAGAAATTTTAATTCCTAAATTTTGAAAATTAAAATCCTTCTATTATCTAGAATTATAACTTTTTTTTGTTGGAGTAAAAAGTACTGAACTTAAAACTCATAGTCAACACTTTAATTTTGTTAATTTTAATTGAGGCGTATTTTATAGTACCCTTACACTATTAAATAAAATATTTAAACATCTTTTATTTTATTATAATCTTACGCATTTAACACAGGGTAAAAATTAAATATATATATCAAATTTTATTCTTTTTCTTTTAAAATAAAATCCTTAATCGTAAATAAAGGTAGTGGTTGAATTAAACGACTACATTTTGATCTCATTAAAAATTCTGTTTATACAGAGCTAGATTCTCAAAAATAAAATTTGTGCTAATACTGAAACTTGATTATAATAAGGTATAACTTTTTAAACATATAACTTTATATTTATAGAAATAATTGTAGAAGTGTGCTATTCGCAGACTACTAAAATATACTCATTATAAAATTTCATTCTTACTTTATTAGAAAATCGAGAGAAACTATATAATTAGTAAGTATAACTAAGACACGGCTCTTTTCAACTATCTGGTATGAATTAGTGTAAAATTATATAACAAACTTTGACATATTTTCCAAATGACAGGTATAAATATTGATACATGAATTTTTACCATTTTTAGCATCAATAGAACGATCCAAGTATCAATAATCTGTCATTATACAAAATTTAACATGTTTTTCATTCTTTGAGGATTAAAAATTTAATATTAGGAGTCTCATTATCACGTTTAACCAAAAATGTTTCAGATATATAAAATATTGATTATTTAAATATTATACTAATATATACAAAAGGATGAACGTTATAAAACTAATGTAATGTATAGACATAAAATTTATGAATGTAATATTTATTATATAAAATTATAATAGCATGCCTTGAAACTATTCGCAGTGAGTATAGGGCTGTCAGAGCGGTGGAAGGAAGTATATTGAATACTTTTTTTTATAACTTTTTAATTATTTTTGTAATAGTTTTTTTTATTCTTTTAAATCTTGTTTAATAAACTCTCTGAGACAAAAATATAACAGGGTTATATTATAGCTATAATATTATTAGAAGAGCAAATATATAGACTTCGAAATTTTAGAGTTCAAAATATCTCTAGAGCTGTATTTTATATGAGAATTTTCGATCGATAAGTTTACAGTCTAAATTTTTTCTGATAAGTTGAGTTGAATCATTAAGGTAACAGGGTTTAAAATATTGAGAATTATGCATGTAATAAATGGAGAGAGAATTTAGGTTTGGGAATATCAATCACCTTTTAACGTTCGACTCAATAAAATGACTGAGTTTTTTTTTTAGCGAGTGCGTTTCAAAGAAAATTCACTCGATTACAATAACATAACTATAAAATACTTTAAAATATTACAAGATCAGCGAGTTTGATCGAATCAACGAGTAATAGAACAAAAAAGATATCATTTTCATCAATAATTAAAATTTAGACGTTCAAGGTATTTTTTAGATAAGGGCTATACTAAAAAATACTTTATTTAGAAAAGATGAAAATATACTAATACTACTACTAACAACTTGTGAGGATTTTTAGAAGAGATTAAAAAGTGAAATGGTATTAATCATATTAAATGAATTGCTTTTCTACCTAAGGAAAAGCAGTTGTTTAAGCGGTTTATTTGGTTTAAGTTATTGACAAAATTAATTATTTGAAGTTGGAAAACAAGATTTACAATGTATTTTTGAAGTTAAAAATGTACATTGTAAGTCCTACAGTTGATCTGATTGTTCTGTGTAAGAACGAGCTCTTATAATATTACACGAAATAAAAATAAGCGTATTACCCAGAAAAAATACCCAAATAATGCCAGAACGGATCCTTAATTTTAAAAATATGCGCACACTAATTATTGGATCGAATCGAATCGAATCGAGTATTTCTTATGAAAGCGAATTTACACCACTTGATGATTTAGTTCCACACGCATCATGGCAGACTTGTTTAAGTTATTATACAGATTATTGCTCACCAATAAGTTACATAATAAATTTCTGATTTAAATTTAGGCTTGTATTAACTCGATATATTTCGTAGTTAAAAATTAAGATATTATTAGTTAATATATTTACAGCGAAAAACTTTTTTTACAGTGTATTGAATAATGTAATGAAAATATAAATCAGAACTAATTTAATTATACTTTTATTTTTTATTTGTTATTAGTTTTATTTAATCAACATGTTGCTGTAATTAATTTTTTAGATTTGATTTGATTTTTAGATATTTTTTTTATATTTAATAAAATACAAAAATATGTGTACTTTACATGAAATTGTCAGTATGATATATTAATAGGCTAATGAAATTTACCAATTGCGTACAAGGGTTTTATCATTTGAAAAAAATCAATAAAAATATATTAAATATTATTATTCATCGAGATGATCTATATCGAGTCACATTCGCACATATATAACTAGAATTGGGAGAATGCTAAATAGATAGAATAGTGTGTTTTTTTTATAATTTATAATTTATAATTTATAACAATATTCTTATATTATTAATTTTTCGTCTTTATTTTTTCTAAAATACTGTTTTACTTATTATGAAACATCACAACATACAGTATCAAAAATATTGAATTAATGATTAATAGGATTTTTTATAAAATTTTCCGTATAATTACACCTTAGCTTAATCTTAATGTCATTCAAGTCATTATTTTATCATTAAAACTTGCAGTTACTTAGTAGAGATAACAATATATTAGCTCTGATATTAAGAGGCATAATTTTATTAAATAAAAATCGTCAATGGAAATCGGTAAAGGTCTAGATAATCCTTTAATCAAAGGATCAATTGCTTTCTTATTATACTAAGACGATTTGCTGGTCTGACCTTTGAGGCCAAATGTATTAAACAAATATATATTAGTATTCCCTATGAAGAGCTCAATTGGTTAGAGCAAAATTTGAATATATTATTCAATCTAATTTTTTTGGTATGCTACTAATCGCACATATAATCTTAACGAGTTTTTTTTTTATGGCGTAATATAGTAACAAAATGGTGAAAAAAATAATAAATAGTGCAAAAAATAACCTCATAGATTTGGGCTATAGTTTTTACTTTATAATAATTAGCTTAGCTTAGTTTAGTTTTTTTTTTTTTTTAATTAAATTATTTGTTATTTAATTATATGTGAAAATCAATAAATGATGGTTCAATTATATGATTTACCTGCGTAATAGATTAGTCAGAAAAATAATTTATTTATGTGTTTTGTTAGATTTTTTATTGCTGCCAAAGTCAATAGTAAGGGGTGGAGGAATGGGTAAATGTAAGTGGCTAAAACCCTTTTAATTGAATTTGTACCGGGTAATTTTGATTTCTTTTTGGCTGCACCTATAGATTAGCAGTATTCAGGCGCTCTGGAAGAATCTATTCCCGGGAAAAATTGATATCAGTGAACACTTTACAAAACATATAAGCATATTGTCAGGAACCCATTGTTATACGTCAAAGCGTCAAAATTGCAATTCATTTATATGACTGCAGAAATAATAATTTAGACTTTCCTGTGATAAAAAAAGCGCTTAGTGAGTAATCAATGTTAAAAGTAACCTAGACCATAAGCTAGCAGCTGTAATCAGTGATGTTATCTGATATTTATAATATTTCTTCCTTGACATAATCTAAATAATATATACGTATTATCCCTTATATTCCTACAAATGCTACTTTCTTTTAACAATTAATATACAACGTTCCTCAAAAAGATAGCGAATATATTAGTTTTTTTACCGCCTATATTTATCGCATACAAATAAGAAAATGAAATAGCTGTCTGATCAGAGAAAACGAAAGACATTTCCCCAAAATAAGCTTTTATTCAAAAGCAAAATTCTATATCAAATTTAACATCCAAAACTTAAAAAAATTCTGCTCAAACTTTGAAATTCTGTAATTAACTTGTTCATACTGTCAAACTAATCTTCCAACATAATTCCCATAATCTTTGTCATTATAGTTTTTTTTACATTTAACCATGTCACTAAAGCTGAAGAATGAAATATATACCGAAGAGGTAAGAAATAGCTCTGAATCTAAGCATCGCGATATTACAACCGATCAAATTCCAGAAATAGCAGATAAGAATGAGAATGAAGATGAAAATATTCCTCCTCCCGATTCTTTGCAAGCATGGATAATCGTCGGTTTTGCTACTTTAGCTTACGGTAATGTGTTCGGAAACTTGACAGTTTCTGGAATATTACAGGAATACTATTTAAATACGATGTTTCCCAACGAGCCAGCAGCAGTTATTTCGTGGATTAGCACAATATCATTCACTCTCGGGTATATGGGCGGACTGCTTGCAGGGCCTATGGTGTCGTTTATCGGTATAAAGTATGTGACTTTAATAGGCGCTCTGACTTCGACTTTAGGCTTGGCTTTAGCTGCACTAAGCAACACTATTTGGCAGCTTGTTTTGACGCAGGGTGTCATTTATGGCTTTGGATCATCGCTACTGATTAATCTGTCACTGACGATGGCATCATTATGGCTAGTTAAGCATAAGAGTCTTGGTCTTGGAATTGTATCATCCGGCAGTGGGTTTGGAGGTCTTATTTTGGCGCCGACTATGAGAAAAACATTACCAGTACTAGGGATCCATTGGACCTTTGGCGTGCTAGCGATAATAAACTTCGTGCCTGCAATGTTCTGCGTTTTCCTATTTAAAAAACGAGGTGAATTTAATCCTCCTAGAACATTAATTAGTTTTAGCCTTTTCAAAAGACCATTCACGCTTTTTGTATGTATTTGCGCATTCCTTAACCAGTTTGGCACTTCACTGATCGTTTTGTACTTTCCTGCTACAATAACTGATATTGGTCAGTCTAGATCGACTGCCTCAAATACTGTATTGATATATTCGGCACTAGGCGGAGTTGGTCGCATTGTTGCAAATATAATGTCAAAAAAGTGGGGTAATAATAACACTCTGATTTTCTCAGCTTTTGGCTCTGCTGCTTTGATTTTTGGACTTTGGCTCCCTACAAGATTGTTTTCAGTATACTTGGTCTTCATTTCATTCTTCGGACTTTTATATCCAATGGCTTTCCCTCTTATGGCAGCTCTCGTCTCAAATAATTACAAAAAAGACGAAATCCTACAAGCTAATGGCCTAATGTTTTTCGCTTACGGCCTGAGTACTCTCGCTGGTGTGCCTGTAATGGGCCTCCTATTCGATAAGTTGGGCCATCGCACTTCTTACGTCCCTGTAATTATTTCAGGTGGTATTGTGTACTTTGTTAACGGTGTATTGTTTGTTCTTTTTAGACTTTATGTCAGAAGGTACGAACCTAATGCTAAAATCGGCAAACTTTAATTATGAAACTTCTTCCTTCCCCACACCGATATTTCTAATTAAAAGATACTTCCACACTCTTTAAATTCTTAAATTTCTTCTAAAATTCAAGCCAGATAACTTTATTTTTATGTACTATTTTTCTTAATCCTTAAATTTTTTTTATTTTTAGCATTTACCTATTTTTATCACTGCTACTATTCCATCTGACGATGGATTTTAATTTTCTTGTATGTCATAATTCCAATACATAATACTCATATTATCACTCTCTACTTTACCCCTTCGAGGAATGCATTAAAGATTTTCATATATTGTACAGATAGACTCAATGAATATATGTCCTAATCCCAAAACTCTTAATTTGTTATTTGATTCTACCCTAAAATTATATAGAAAGTTTAATAATCACCAGTAGATTGAAAACCAAAGGATTTTTCAGGTTCAATTCCAGTTATTAAACCAAAAAAAAAAGTATGATTTAACTCTTACTAAGGGCTCATAGTTCGTTATTTATAATGATAATAAAAATATAATTTTCGCAAATAGTTATTTTATAGCATCTTGAGAAAAGCCCTTAGATTTAAAATTATTAAGTAAAAAGCCTTCAATTAAAAAGAAAAATATAAAAATTTTAACGGCTCTACATATCATAATAATAAAGAATTAATTTTTAGAAAAAATTTTTATTTTTATTATTTATAAAAACAATTCACTACTAAACTGAATGCCCTAACTACAAGATCGTATAGATAATTGCTAAATCCCATTATTTTATAGTATTAAAAAACGATGACGGTTTTCAAGATTTGAAATGTCGTGCTGAAATTGCACAGTAGGTTTCTAAATCCTAAAAAATCAAAAAATTTCTCCAATTATTTGCTTATTTAGGTGTCGAATATTAAATCTTGTAAAAATGTAATTATGATTAATATTTTGAATACTATTTTAACATTAAAACTACCTATTTAAAATCAAGAATTTTACAATCTTTTTTTTATTTTAGTATATTTCTTACTTATGTTTATATTTTGGGATTTCGACTAATTGTACTTTTTTTAAATTTGATTTATATAGCTTTGAAAAATATATATTATTATTAAGTTCATAAAAAAAAGGAATCAGTAAAATCCATCCCGAATTATTGATATCAAAAGTTTATAATCAGTTTAATGAATAAGGTAAAATGCTAATAATAAGCTTCAAGCTATTTAAGACTTTAATGAATACTGTGTTATTTATTTTATAGTTATGATAAATTTTACGTATGTTTATGGTAATCTGCACAATACACAAACTACGACAAAAAAAGGCGTGTAATTAGCCTTGTGTTTTTGTATACACTAACTAAATTTATAAAACGCAAAAAAAAAAAAAATTAAATACGAATTAAAACCAAGCAGGTAAAAAAAATAGCAAACAATTTATTTTACGTTTTTTCATTAAAAAATATTTAACGCTTCTTCACTAAAGGTTAATATAATTTTATATTTATAAAGTACCTGGTAGAAAATATTACTGTACGAACTGCGAGTAAAATCTTCTATTGGGCTAGCTGAAGCATGTTTAGTATGATAATATAAAAGATAAATTCCAAAAAAACGATATATTTCATATTACTGCTTAGAGCATAATTATATAGGCTTGTTTTACTAGACATTTATAGACTACAAGTAATTTATAATAAATTTTACTAATTTCGAGTTCATCTCCATATATCTAAAAATGCAGATTTCATGCATGTTTCTATACTATCTTCGGGCTTGGTGGACTTGCGGTTAATAAATCAAAGTATATTGATATCGCTAGTGATTACGTTTGATTCTTTGGCAAATACCAATACTGAAATGAATTTTTTCATTAACTATGAAAATTTACAATGCTATCCTTTAAGCTACATTTAGAAGTTTCAAACACAAGTTTAATTATTAGCTTTTATCGACTTTTACTACTTAATAGCTTACAAAAGACTGTTACCAATAATATCCCAAATAAATCAAAAGCAGAGTTTTAATTGAGATTGTATTGCAATTAATTGGCTTAATTTAATATAGATCAAGGTACCATAAATTTTACCCCTAGTGCATCATTTATCTAATGGGCAAATCTAACATCAGTTATATATCATCAAATGTTAAGTTTCAAAATTTGATTTGAAATATTGGATAATAAATAATTAGTAATAAACAATCGCTTTATCAGCTTTAGAAAAAACTATACAATCTTGCTTTTTATGTTGAATAAATATATCAATAAGATTTCTTAACTTACAGATGCAAATGTTTTGCTCATTGACGATTTAGTAGATCGTAATAATTCCCGATCAAAATTATCAATATTATACTTCAAATCGAGTGCCAACTTTTAAAGAATCTGCCACGAAGTAGCCAATATTTCATCGTATACCAAGAAAAGTTATAATAGAAGATAAAAAAGTGAAAATTCCTACTCAATAATAGAACTAAAAAATAATTTCGTTATTTATACACTATTATAAATTCAAAAATCTGCTTTAGCAAATTTCAATAAAAGATTTTCTAAATTAATCTGATTAATTTGACATACAGAATTAAATTAAAAAGATGGAAAGCGAAGTAAATCGAGAAAAGTCGCTAAATAACCCTGAAAACGATCTTAATGATATAAATGAAAATCATTTTTCAGATTTAAAAAATTCAAAAGAGGCCGAAAACGATAATGTTCCTTCTCCAGATTCTGTCCAAGCTTGGGTAATTATCGGTGCTGCCACATTAGCATATTGTAACATTT